>JBAJNP010009081.1:0-18855 GCA_036877545.1 Yasuhikotakia modesta
TCTCTCTCTCTCTCTCTCTCTCTCTCTCTCTCGCTCACTCACACCTCTTCTATTTGACTTACAAAGGACATAATGACAGTGAGCAAGTCCTTTTGTCACTGATGAGATAAATATTTATAAGCGGGTGTGGAGGTGATTGAACTGACTTGCTTTGGACAGAGAGGCTTCATTAAACCCGGGCAAATCACTGAGGTCATGCAACTGAGCGTGTCTGCAGATCGCCGCGTGGGCTCTGAAGTGCCCATCAGTGGGCTGCTGTGTAGTCATGTAAAAAAATCCACGTCTCCACACGCTGGTATCTTCATATCAAAGAGAGCTGATTACCACCAAATATTTCAGATTGTGCTTCATTCTTCTGCTCTTCAGCATTAAGGGTCTCGGTCTGAGGAACGTTCTGTGAATTGCTAAAATGAAGAAGATATCTGTTGGGAAAATGACAGCTGGTTTTGTTTTTTGTCAGTACTGACTTGCCTTGCGTGTTGATCGGCAATAATAAAGCAAAAGCATTTCAGACCCCACCAGGACAAACTGTGATTAAAGGGTGGTCTTGTAGCTAACCTAGTAGAGTGTTGTGTTCTCAACGTGTGAACGTTGTGTTCATAATGATATTATGATTGTTCATTTAACATAAAATATGATTGGTTGTGATTGTGCCACGTTGTGAAGAAGTTTCACATGTGCTTCTCTGAACACACAATCTGCAGAAACCCACCGCACCACACATGGCTATGAGATCCATCAGTTGCATCTGTCTAAAGTTGAACATCGTTTCTCTCAGCTGTAAGAGCGCTGAGATTTCCAACAGTATCCCTGTTGTGACTCCTGAGGTTTGGGTTGGTGGGAAAAGGCAGGCAGTAGCTGTGAAAAGTGTTCTTCCAAACAGCTGGGGCCAGGGGGTTAGCCGGTATCTGCAGGTGATAGCTGGATGACCTTGTCCCATCCAGCTACGTGTGATAAGATGATCTGACAGATAACCCTCAGAGCCAACGGACACATACCGCTTCACAGAACTCTGACAACAGCATGTTGCTCTGAGAACATCCGTCTTCTCCTCAGAATGCCAGGGAGGGAAGACATCTTGCTCTGATGAGCTATTAAAAATGCATAAGCAGAGATGTTTGGCGCTGGATGAGGTGGCATCTCCATTCTGCAAACCTCACAGCCGATCACAGTTTCCTTTGTGCTTCTTACAGGCTCACACACTTCCCACAGTGGTTTTAAAGTATTCATGGTATCCAACTCTTACAAAGCTGGTGATGGGTGAAGGAGACTGACAGCTGAAAACAAACCGTTCCTACAACATAGGAAGGTGTCATGGAGAGGTTCCACCCAGGTACATATAAATCCATCTATCCATATGTTCAGGGTCACAGGAAGCTGTAGCTGAGAACATTAGTAATGGTCAAAACGTCACGTGTTCTATAGGGTTTGTAATAGACTGGTGTCAGCTGGCAGAAGAAGGATGAGAACTTCAAAACAGCACATACTCTGTCATTAGAGAAATGATGTGTGACAATCAGTGTGTGAAGTTCCAGCTCAAGTATTCAAGTACCAATCAAAAGCTGTCATTCAGCATCTATCCAATCATAGTCCCTCACGCATCACTTCCTCCCATAAGGGATGTTAATATATATTACACAACCGCATAGATGTCCTCCTGTAGCTCAATTGGTACAGCATTGTGATAGCAACGCAAAGTTATGGGTTCAAGTCTCAGTGAATGCACATACTGATAAAAACGTACCATAAAAGCATCTGTCAAATGCATAAATGTCAAAAAAATGTATATATTCAAATATGCTTTATTTTTTGAAGCGAATGAATGCTGTGTTAAGAAAGGAAAAAACATGATTCTTCTGTGTAAAATGTAATTGGTTGCACATAAGGGCCTGGTTTTGAGCCTCTTGTCACCTAAATGAAGGAGAGGAACAAGTTGTCACACAATCAGTTTAACAAATTAGAAATTAGCTACAGGGGTGAAATTATTATCTCTCGTGCTCCCTGGCCTCTTGAGGGGACAGCAGGTTTATATACACAGTTTTATATCTGTGGTAAAACATAAAGGATTTGTATGAAAAATCTGTTTTGATTGCAGATATATGTGTTAAAGGACATTAAACTGTTTTAAATTGTAACTAATGAAGCAACATATGAGAAAATAAACTTGTGTAAATAGTGTGAAAACACAGTTTCTTAGTTCCAGTTATTGAAATAAAATGCAGTGTCTCTTTTCTCTTTTGTTTTTAATGTGAAGAACAACCAAATCTGTATTAAAATAAAGCAGAAACGTTTTAGTCTTATGAATATGGTCATGTATTTAAGTTAACATTTGGTTAATTTTCTACATGTTGTGTGATACTTCCAGCATGAAATCTCAGTGTGATGTAATGTTTTAGTACAAAGTGTTGGTGCTGTGCAGCACCTATCTCAGATCAACCCTGGTGACCTCTGAGTGAGCTTTCCAGCTTTTTCCATTACTGACACACCTGTCCATGGGGAACACACATGAGTGATTGTCAACTGGCTTTAATCTGTCTCGCCATGCGGTGCCCGGGGGGCTGCAGGTGTCCTGAGACCACAGTGTAGTCGGGCCAACAGCACTGCTCTTCTAATGCACAAACATTTGCTTGAAGCAGCAACACTTGTGCCAGTCAAAAAACCTCTTTTGAAATGTGCATTTCGAAGCTGTAGGTTTCAGAAAGACTCTCATTTACACCCTTTAATAGTTATTTGATTTTCTTGTTTATGGTATGTGCACCCACAAGAATTGCAGTACTGTACATAAACAAATATTGACGTTTATCAACACTGTGGCTATTTTTCTGGCTGGTGCACAAAAACTAGTGACGGAGAGATGTTAAACGATGATTGATCTGTTTGATGGAGAGCTTTGATTTATGCTTTTGAATGTTTCTCCTGGCTGTAAGTTAAATCTGTACGTACGTGTCAAAGAAAGTATAAGACTTCTGTTTGTATGACAACAATCTATTTATTTTTCTCTTTTCAGTTATGCATTTGTTGCATTCACCAGAAGCACCAGCGCCCTGATGTCAACAGCATTTATGTGTTTTCATCTGTGGTACAATATTACTTGTCACTTCATTCTGATAAAGACAACACACACAACGGCTGGGCCCTGTTGGCAAACCTGCATTTTTTTGATAAGTTTGTTCTTTCCTCTTACATAAAAATTCCTCTGTGATACAGCCCGACATCCTTTGCCAGTTTCCTGTAACCACAGAGATACTGCGCTCAGCCAATCCCCAGCCAGATCTGTGTGGAACGGTTTCCTGAACTCTCTGTGAATTTCCTTCCATGAGAAGAGTTCTTTCCCGCTTTGCTGGAGCTAAGCTGTTAGGCGCTAGTTGCTTTGCTCGTTGGGAATACTGCTTTGGAATATTAAGTATTCCTGGGAAAAAGTAAGTTTTTTTTGTAGTTTCTGTAACTGCACAAATATGTTCTGTTTTCAGTGTTGTGGTTACACAGCAACACGCTTCATCTTACAGTAACAGCTCAACAGTCACATAAATAATTTAAATTGTCTCACTTTTACTGGTTCTGTGGTGTGAAAGGCTCACCGGAGCCTTTGATTAAATTCTGTATTGGAGCTGAGATCTCCACAGGATGGCCGGCTTGCATTAGACTGATCTCAGCAGGTTAACCACTTACATGTTTAATTCAGTCACAGGAAGGTTCTTTCTGTTCCTGTGCTGTTTTAATTGAGCTCCTGGAATCAACACCAGGCCTTGATTGAATTCATGGAATTTGAATTGCGTTCTTCAGGACAGATGTTCAGTGATGGTGGACCACGTTTGCCTCAGGTGTGGTTGAGACGCGTATGTTAATCACTGAAGTGACGCTCGCTATGCCAACTGAATTAGCCACTCGGAGTACTGCTCTGCAAATTCCAGCACAAACTGAGGACAGTAACAGAAGACTGACTGTTTTTAGGATGAGCGATGGGGATGCATCTCTCAAAAAGCCTCTGAATCACTCAGCCCTGGGATGTAGGACCTCCACTATGAACCCCTGCTGGGATTTTGAGCTTAGTGTGGCCGTTCTGTTGATGGTCTTGGCTGGGCTCCTGATTTTGGCATTACTGTATTGGGTTCTTCTGCTGCGCCACAGACTCCGGGTCTCTCGGGCTGGGAACGCTCTGGAATACTTTGGGTTCTACCACATGGCCCAGTATGATCTGAAGCAACCTGTCCCACAACCTGCTTTGTCCACCGTGGCTCCACAGGTTTCCACTTCTTCTGTTTCCATCTCTTCTCTTCCATCACCTCCTTCCAACCATCTTCCTCTTCAGCTTTCTCCTCCACCCCCACCACTGCTGTATCTGCCCCACCCCATCATCCACACCACACCACCCAGCCCTCAGCCGTCCTGTGGGGCAGGTTTAGAGGCAGAGGTGTATTCACGGATTGGACAGCTGCGGCCTTCCAGACCCTCCAGTCAGACGCAGGTGGTCCTGTTTGAACATTCTGCTCTCTGACAGGCTGACAGGCTCATGATTCTCTGTCAGGGACGGATCCGGCCAGTAAGATGTTGTTAAATGCCAGATGTGTTTGTGATTTGTTTTATACAAAGTGGCTTTTGTAAGTGCATTTGAGATGCACGTTTTGTCAGTATGTGTGTTACCTGAGAATCAAACCCACAACTTTAGTGTCGCTGGTACCTGAGCTACAGGACCACTGTCAACCCAGCTAACAATTTTAGGTTGTAAGAATGTTTCCCTAACGTTTTTATTAAGTAAAACAAAAAGAAACAATTTTTTATTTTTTTCATTCATCCTACAGCTAAACATTTTAGTGTTTTAACCTTTTTGCTTGGATGTAAAAACAATATTCAGACATTTTTTTCTTGTATTTATTTAAATATATATGTACTGCTAAAAAAATGTTTTTGAACTGCAAAAATGTTCTTTTATCATTTTGAGAGAACATTTTGAGAACATTATCTGTTAGCTGGGATGAACCTCTTAGCATCACCTTTAAGTTTAAATGTAAATGATAGCGCCTCTGAATTGACTCTGAATTCAAATACATTTCCTGTGTTAAGAATACAGTCAAGAAAAGCTTTTCCCAAGTCACATGACTGTGTAATTTCCTGTGTAATTTTAAAGGGCGTTATTTCCTGAGGAGACTTTCCATTGCTTTGTTTTTGCTCTGCTTCTTACAGCAGTGTGTGTGTGTGTGTGTGTGTGTGTGTATAGCTTGCACTATAAATCATTTTGGATAAAAGCATCTGCCTAATGCGTAAATGTAATGTAAATGAACAGACCATTTCATGAGGCATTTTATTGTGTGTGCGCTCACATTTATTTAGATGCCCAATCCTTTTATCCCAGACATATGGTGCATTCAGTGTAAAATTTTTATGGAGCTCTAAGCACAAAGTTCGGTAGAAGCTTGCCTAATGTTTTATAAACATATTTCTTATAAACTCTTGTAGTTCTTATCAACAGTTAGCGCTCACGTTTAGCACAGACACAGTCTTGTACAGCAAGCTTTATACTGTACTGTACTTCATAATGGGCGTAATTGGACCAGTAAACTTGTGACTCTGTGTTTTTTTTTCCCTGAGACCTCCTGTTTTCTCCAGGAATCACATACAATCATTTTAAGGCTGCAAAATATCTGAATAATTGATGACTTTTCACCACTTTGCAGATCATGTATAATTCATTAATGTGTGAAAAGTTCAAGACGTTGTCATGAACTTAAAATGTGTCATAATTTTGTGGCTTGTTTTAGCATTTTTTGTAATATTTGCAACACACCTGTATTGCATTTGTTATCTGAATATGAATTTTGAATGCATGTGTGAATGTTTTCCACTTTCACTATTAAAGCTGGTTGGTGACAGGTTTTAAACTGAGCATCACAGATCAAAACAAACAACCTTGACGTGGTTTTAAATATTTCTTGTTATGAAAAGAAATCTGTCACCTGATGAGTTCTAAGGGTTTGTCAAAATAAAGCAATACATCTTCATTTAATCCTGTGAGTTCTTGGAAAAACTTTGTTTACTTCCACCTATCTAAATTTATTCTCTTTTAAGTTCAGACTTTGTTTTGTTTTACACTTACGCAACTAACAGTGAACGTTCTCAGAACATTGGCTAATGTTCCTGAGAAGATAATTCTCTCAAAATTGTTTAAGTAACGTTAGTAATTTATTAACATACATTATCATATATAGCAAAAATGTTATTCTTATATAGTTAGTAGAACTACATCTATAAATGTTGTAAATGTTCCTGTGTAATAAGTTCCTACTGGAAACTTAAGAAAATGTTCTTATGACCTAAAATTGTTAGCTAGGTTGGCATTTTTATGGCTGATATCAGGAACAATTAGGAATCTGTCAAATTAGTGAAGGGTGAGTTTGAACATTAAGCTGACAGGTTTAATTTCTGTTTAGGAAACAAGCTAAATTCTTTTTTCATCCCAGCAGGTATTGTGTGTGCGTGACTTTGTCTGCATGCATGACTTTTACATCAGACCACGCATTTATTTTTCAAGTCTTCACAACCTAGTTTTGGTAACGGTAGACAAGAGAACAATAAAAATGATCTTTATATATCTATATCTATATCCCTGCCTCAGATGGCCCACCCAAAGACCACCCACAGTCACTAACCATACGATTCATGTTTCACACAAAATCAGAAAGCGTTTATTTCAATCTGTATTTCTAATCTGATTTTCAATCTTTTTTTGAACATCTGGCGCTTTTTGTGAGTCTGCCTGCAAAGAAATCTGTTTTAACAAGGAATTGTGATTCTCTGATAATGACAGATGAATGTTCGCTGGATTTGCAGAGAGAAATAGTTTTGATACTGACTTGTGTCATGTTTTTTTTATTTCTTCTTGATACCATACTGACCGTTTTTGGCTGTTTGGTTCCATAAAGAACCTTTAACATACATCCTAAATGGTTTAGGAAAATTAGAAATGTTTCTTCATTGACATCATTGCAAAGAACCCTATAAGAACTGTGTGTATACTCACACATTCTGCCTGTTTATTAAAAATAGCAAAAAGGCCAATAAATGCAGTGCAATAAAATGCATTTAATAGGATCTCACGTCAAACAAAACAAACAGGAAAACAAACACAAAGTTCTCTTTTGTAGTGTGTGGACAATTTCTCTTCTGTGCTGATTTTGACTGAAGAGGCTTTGAAATATTACCTTTCATACGTCATTTTAAATGAAGTTGAGCTACCGGCACCTGTCACCTCTGGGCAAGCTTTCATTGTCGTACACTCGAGCTGTAATCGTGAAACACAGAAGACTGTGGTGTTGTTTGTTCTTTTCGTTCTAGTGTGCACAACACCAGCAACTTTTTGTTTGTGTATATCGGTTCTCTTGTGAATTATGAATGGAGGAGAATTGTGCACGGCACAAAATGTCTCTGACTTCAGCTTTGTTTTTGAGTTGTATTAAATCTTTGTATCTTGCCTGCTGTGAGGATGGCCACTTGTGAATCAGTGATCAGCCGGCAGGATTACGTTGGACTTTTCTTTTTTTGACTGTGCATCTGTCTCTGATTATTCTTGCTTTGAATGGCTGAAAAATAACCGGATCTCATAGAATGACACAAGCCTAAATGTAAAATTTAACCTGAAATTATCAAGATAATTGCAAGATAATTGTTTTCAGTTATTCAGTTACCACCAATCAGCTTAGATTTGGAATAAAGCTTTCAGCTTGTATGCACTACATTGATAACATAACAACCCCAGTTAACATCTACTTGCATTATATAGAAAACGACAGCCTGGATAATTCAATAAATACCTTGTATTACCTAGATATAATAATAGAAATGTCATAGAAATATACAGATTTTAAGCATCTCAAACATCCATGCATTATTATTTTCTAATGTACTCATCAATTATCTCTTCAGCGATTCGGACGCATCTACAGCCCAAACTAGTCAATTTCCAACGTTGACGATGTTTGTTGTTGTCAGTGTTTGTTGAAGGAACAACAATGTTTCTCTGCAGGGTTTTGGAGATTTGACATGGGTAATAAATAGCTGTGGATCCTCAGGTCGCTAAATCATGCCAGCTGTGGGTGGGCACGTGGGTTCTGTGTATTGTCCTAGGCCTTTGATCAGATAATTGCCCCTCAGACCCAGAGTTTGAAACATCTGAGTGTCGCTATGGTGACCAGAATCACTGTGTCTGCTGTGTTGAGTGGCTTTTAGTGATTCAAACACAACTGGACTGCAGGGCTGCTGTGGCAACTTTTAAATTTATACAGGCACCAATCCTAACACGCCTTCCTATAAATGCTAACATATATCCAGTAGATTGGCTGAATTAATGGGCTAAAGATTTAACAAACACCTATATATACCTATATATAGGTATGTATGTATATATGTGTGTGTGTATGTATGTATATATAGGTATATTTATATATGTTAATACGTTAGCAACTGATATTGGAGTCATCTTAATCCATTCACACTTTTGTACTTCATTTTAGTTATGCTATGCAGTTGTGCATGAATTCAATTCTTATAATTCTTTAATACAATTCAATGGCATTGATACATTCCTCCTCGCATTAAAACCTTGAAATCTGTCTTTGTAAAATAAACAAAGATTTGTGCGGTGGACCGTCCTGTTGTGAAAACATTCTTTTATAAAGAGATTTTTTTAAAGAGGATCTTTTGCTTTGAAAACCCTCTTCATTGCTTCTTTGTATCTATTGTTAAACACAGGGATTACACTCTCTTCCACGGGGGATAAAGGTGCAAGTTTGAATTAATGGGTTTTAGAGTGCTTGGCAATGAACAACAGCATAAAGAGACGTTAAAAGAGTCACACATCAACACATACTGTATATCTGTGCCTCGTGAAATGATGCACTTTATATTTATGCAAATTTACAAACGATTTCTTGAACTTATTATCAAAATGTGTCAATGAAAAATCATGTAAAATGTTAAATGCTCATGTTTATCATCATACAGAACAGAGTAAATCTCTACAGATTTATATTTAGACTGATATTTATCATTAGACTGTTACACTGATAAATGTGTTAATATGAACATGGCGGTGTCCACAGAAAAGTGTTTTTGCATACATGACTGATCTTATGTGGTGAAATCATTAACATGTTAAATTTCTATTTTTTCTCTCATTGCCATCATGTATGTTAACAGTTGTTAACAGATATTTATTTAGGAGCACATTAGTATCTATAATTTTCATTTACTGTTATTGAAATTCCAAAGCATTTATTAGGAAGGACAAAAAGACAGAGAGACTTAATAGTGGAACTTCTTTATTTTACATGATGGACTTATATATATACATTATGACGCGATATACATAATTTCTGTACACATTATGTAAACCATGTCATCATATTGTACATCGCATATACATCTGATAAGATAAAAGATCTTTAACATATTCATTTATATATATATACTATATTATATATATTATGTACTTCAGAAAAAGTTTTATAATCTGCGAAAACAACTCAAAATACCTTTATTCTCTCTGAGCGATCAATACTGGCTAAATGCATGTTGCTGGCGGTCACGAGTTAAATACAAATGAGGTTTATGGTCGGCAAAAGTGACATTTAATGATCTTCTTGAACGCGCTCTGGAAGTCTTTGTTGAAGTACGCGTAAATGATGGGATTCAGGAGAGAGTTGGAATATCCAAGCCAGTTAATGACGTCTGTCAGCCATACAGGCATATAGCAAGATGGACAGAAAGGCATTACGAGTGCTTTGATGAAGAACGGCAGCCAGCACAAAATAAAGGTGCCCATTATAATGCCCAGAGTCTTTACTGTCTTGCGCTCCCGTGCCAGGGCGAGTTTCCTCTTCGCCTCGGTGTTTTTCTCGTGTTTGTTCTCAAAAAGAGGGACAGAGTTTGGCGTGTTGGGCAGGGGAAGGTTGTTTTTGCAATTGCTATGAACTTCAATGATCTCCAGAGACTCGCCGTCCTCCGCGGGTTTAATCGCGCCGTTTACGCACGCGGCGGGTTTGGGTTCGACCGCGCTTTTCCAGTTTTTACCCAGCTCTCCGTTTGCTCTCTTAAAAAGAGCAGGTGACACGGTGAAGCATTTCACCCTCTTCCTCTCCGTTTTACGAACCGTTTTGCGAATGCGAAACCTGGCCGCTTTAAATATGCGTCCGTATAAGACCAGCATGAGAATCAGGGGTATGTAAAACGCGCAAAAAGTGGAGTAGATGGTATACCACGGGTCGTGGCTGATCATACAAGCCTCGGGATTTGCCATGTCTTCGGCTTTACTCTTGGGTTGCGATTTCATGATCAACATGGGTGGGATCGATATCGAAAAGCCGACCAGCCAGGTAACGGTGATGAGAAGCGCCGCGCGTTTCAATGTCCTTTTCTTCATGTAGTCTATAGGGTCGGTGATAGCCCAGTATCTATCCAAAGCTATTGCGCACAGGTGCAGAATGGAAGATGTGCAGCACAAAATGTCTAAAGATATAAAAATATCACAAGTTACCTGTCCAAGTGTCCACTTGTCTAAAACTTGGTAAAGAGCCGCCATTGGCAACACAAGCACCGACACCATAAGGTCCGTGACCGCAAGGGATCCGATCAGATAGTTCGCCACGTTTTGCAGGGATCTTTCCAAAGCGATAGCCGCCACAACACACGCGTTCCCAAATATTGAACACAGTATAAGCGCACCGATCAACACAGACGTCGAGATCTGATAACTGAGTGGCACCTTAACAGTTAAGGTGGTATTGTCGATTTGGTCACTTTCATTGTGAAATAAGGAAAATGTGTCGTTGCTTTCTTCCATGTCGGAATAATTCGCCTTGAAGGGAGCCTCAGTAAACATCGTCACTCCATACAGAGGAGCTCACACGTTTAAATGCGATGCCAACCATTAACATTGTCACTGGCGACTTGTGGCGAGGCGGGTCCATTTATATGTGCGGAGGACCAGACGTCAGTTACCTACGCAGGTGTGTCGGGTGGTCTCTATACGAAAACATGCAGACACGTTTAACTTGTACTACAACCAAGATCTTTCTCATTATATTGTAACAATGGACCTATAGGAAAGCAACTTTCCAACAGGAAATAAACGAAACTTCTCAGAAAAGTTACGTGAATGAATTCCCATGCATGTTTGAAGGAGAGCGTATTGAAGTGAAGTTTCTCTTCACAAAACAAACTTTTCTGTAAGACGCGAACGCAATCGCAGTTTAATTGTATTTGCGCTACCGCCACCTGCTGTAAACTTTCTGCTGGAGAAACTTTTACATCCAAACTCATTCATCTCAAACGCATTTGATAAAACAAACAGTCAAATATTTGTATGGACTGAACCTCTTGTTTACTGCGATGGGTGATTTTAAATCGCTGGGAAAATGCGTTTTAAAACCAATCTTGTGTGCTTCGTGTCTGGGATTTATGTCCCTTTGCGGCGTCCGTAGTGAAAGCTAGCGCACAGCAAGTTACCATTAATCTGTTGTTTTTAGCCGCTTAGCTAAACAAAGAAGTGCTTCAACTTCAAGATACGACACAAAGTAAATGGCCGCTTCCTTGGTAGGACATGTTTTTATAAATGCATGACTTGACATATTTAACCGAGACAGCAAACAAATAATTTGCAATATCGGCTAGGAAAGAAAAACACCAACCGGTACGAAAACAATGTATTTACTGGCTGTGTTGTTTACATGTGTGTAACACACCACGCGTGTAATGTCAGATTATTACATTGGTATTATATTATAGCGATTTTAATGGCGATTATTTATGCATTTGTATTATTTATTTGTATTATATGTCATGCAAGCAAGTGTATTGTAATAACGTTCAGAAAAATCAGATTATAACGTTGCACATTGACGACAACCAAGGCTATTTTAATAACATCGAAACGCGTTGGTAGTATATAAAGGCAATTGTGAATTTACGTAAGGATTCGTGTGAGATTGAAAGTAAAGTTTGTTTTATTAACATTTCAAACAGCCAAAAGAACCGGATCTGTCAGGATCACTAGCAGAAACCGCAAATCTTCGCTGCAGGAAATGCCGCAGATGTGTCATAGACTCATGCAGTCTTCTTAAGGTGTGTAAAATGTGCTGTTTATGTCTTACAGTGACATAAATGTGTGTAGATTACATCCCAACACTGCTTTCTGAACTGTTAAACGTGCTTGTCCTGTTATTTAACTTCAATAATATTAATAAGTAAAGGGATTTTATGTGTATGTGTGTATATTTATCTGATATTTGTTTGTGTATTAATGCAGATGGTGTCACCTGGTGAAGCTGCAGTCACATGTAGTGTGTGGCATTTAAATGTTGAATCTTTGCCAGACTGGATTCTAGAAAGTGTTAATCAGGTATTGAGTTTTTCTTATTGTAAATTAAATGTATATTTAGTTATATTTCATGCCATTTTGACTATTGGCAATGATCAGTGTTCTCGATATATAGTGATGTATTCTGATGAAATAGATATTTTCCACAGGTCCATTGGACAGTGGGGAAATTAAACTGCCAGTACTGTGGAGCCCGTTTGGGGGGGTTTAATTTTATTAATTACTCCAAATGCACCTGTGGACATGATACAACTGTGCATCTCAGTAAGAGTCGTGTAGACCAGGATTTAAGACCTGATGTCCTCCTGAAAAGACCAGGTAGGTCTAAAGAGTCTTCTGAGAGAAGGGAGTTGGAAGGGAGAACAAGTTCCTCAGCAAGTTCCTCAACAAGTTCCTCCAGGACTGTGTTCCATGCAGTCACTGCTGGTGGTGAACTTGAGGTGGAGAACATTGAGGAACCACACATTCTTGGAACTGTTGAATTGGACACAGATGTTTTACCTTCTGAATTGCTACATCCATCACAGCTATCTGATTATCAGGAGAACTTTGAGGAGCACCGTGCGGATTCAAGGATGAGTGCCTCTCCGGACCTAGCAGTGGATTCGGGGGGTATCAGACCCAGGGTGACAGAGGGGCCATCAAGAAACCTCTCCCCCAACCCACAACCAAAGCTCTCCAAGAAGGAGAAAAATCGCCGGAAGAGCTTGAGAAGAAAGCAGAGGAAAAGGGAACGTTGGATTCAGTGGCAACAACAGGCAAAAGATCTGGTGAGATATGAGCTTGTATTTATGACTTCAAGAATCAGAATAAGAGTAAATAATATTTACAAACCACATTTAATTTTGCCATGCAGTACCACAGCATACATCATACTGCAGTAGATCCATGTTGAGCAATTACATACATTTTCCCCTAAAATATAACTTTGTTTACAATTCTGCAGACACAATTAATAGACTGGAATTGCATAAGCATTTAAAAGACATTGTAAGTTCAATTCTGGATGGCACACAACTCTGCTATCTAGTTTGTTTAATGTATGAGGTGGCAGACAAGCACGAAATGGATGTGAGTTATTAGATGAGGAGCTGCGTTGTACTGGAGAGAGTTCTGGCATGGAGCCAAAAATAGATCCGTGGATCAGGACAGGCATAAATCCACATGCTGGGTGGCTGCAAAATCCTCAGGATCTTATTAAGCCATTTGCAGCGGCACATGACTCCTGCAGCAGGTGTTATTTTGTTGGAGAACGGATGGATCAAGAAATGTTGTGAGCAGGATGCGAACTCACCTCACCAGCATTAGCACTATAGCTTAATGTGTCAGTATGCATAAACATGCCTGTGCGGTAATCACCAGACAATGGCTCAGTTTTTCAATGCTTTTATAATCATATTGGGAATAAGAATATTTTGTGTTTTTATTCCACCCATCAGGCTATAAAGTTGGACCTGACAAGCAGTGATGATGAAGAGAAGGAGGGGCTTACATGTGCTGTGTGTTTAGACGTGTACTACAGCCCTTACAAGTGTCAACCCTGCAGTCATGTGTTCTGTGAGCCCTGTCTGAGAACACTGGCTAAAAACCGGCCAAGCAACACTCCCTGTCCTCTCTGCAGGACCCTCATATCCCAAGTGCTCTTCCAGGAAGGTGAGTGGAGAAGAACACCAGAAATAGAACACCATCAATCTTGTTGGTCTTTGTTAGTTTTTTTTTGTATTGTTTGAAGGAACTTTAACAAACGAATATCTGACCACCTGATAAACCTCTTATTTCAGAACTCAATCAAACTACAAAGACTTGCTTCCCAAAAGTTTATTGGTCACGACACGAGACCTTTCAAAAGACCAACTACTCCAAATGGCCCCTGCCCAACTGCCCGAAGCGCTTTCGTATTTTTTGGGGTTTGTCTTTTTAGGTCAATCAAAAGCGTATTACGGTAACACCCAATGATGTTTTAGTCACATGCTGAAGTGATTTTGTTGTTGGTTCAGGGTTTCAGAGACATGTAGGATCTCCTGGTCGCTGGCAGTTTCCCCACAGAGCGTTTGGGCTGGATGTGTTGGACCTGGGTGACATGTGGGGCTGGCCGTTTGACATCGACTTTGTAATCATCTCCATTTACTCTCTGCACTGGGTGCTGGCCTTTATTATCTTCTGTGGCCTTTGTTACTTCTTCTTGTTCTGACGTGTGGCGGGTCGAATCTCACTTTGCGGCTACCGGACAATGAATGTTGTTGACGGTGGATTCCATCAAGTGCCTCATTCTTTTACTCCAATGTAGCGTCAGACATAGGCAACGTGATGAAATAGGACTATAGAATTAAGCTATTCGCGTGTTTGTTTGTGGTTTAGGTCTTACCGGGTTTGTGCAATCCATAGCAGTTAGTTTTTAATCTAATATCCGCCTTCACCTTACCCCTAAACAGTGTTTTAATGCTGTAGAAAGCGTAAAAAAGCAATAATCCACCGCATAATGTTTATTTGCTATACTTTTAACACCGAGTTGTCTTTGCTTTAGCTGCTGTTGAACAGTTGTGATGTTTTGCTTTTGAACTAATGAACATTCATCTTCTGCAACAAATCTATGCGGATTAATAATAGTTTTAATGGCTTCTTTTACACAGTAAAATGGTGAAGAACTTTTGTGGGTATGTCACTCATCTTTTTTTAACGTCACGTCATTCAATGTTGCTTTGGTTATTTTTTAATCCCTGTTCTGCACAGAATTGGTCTCCTGACGGGGCAGATTTTTACCCCTGATTAATCCCACCCCAAATGCATGGGCTTTGGTGTTACTAACAACGACTTTAAGCAGGGATTAATCGCAGAGATGCCCATTACGAATTAAATACATGTTCTCGTTTTTCATTCCCGGGCGCTCGTGCTTTTTTGACGAAAGCCCTCAGCCGCGGAGCTTAAGCGGCGCTCGGCCCTCAACAGGGGTGAAGGTGACTCGCCCGTTCGCGCAGGCGATGCAGCGTCGCGGACGCTCGCTCGGCTCCGTCTCATCACTCTAATCTTCGACAGCCGAGAAACGACCCGCATTTGAGGTCTCTCCGCAGAGCCCAGGCGCACTGAAGACATTTTCTCAGTGGGGTGGTTTTGGTCGTGGATGCGTATGCATGTGTTCTGCACCGAACGGGCGCAAGAACCGCCCCAGATCCGGAGCCAACATTTTTCAAATCGGCAAGTCTGCGTTGCGGGATCCGGAGCGTCGGGAGAGCACCGAGAGCACGCGGAGAGCGCAGCGGGCGATGGATGACTGTAGAGCGGTGAGTGTGCTGCATTGTCACCCCTTCATGTTCAAGCGGTGTTTTCTCCAGGAGGCAGCCGTGACAGGTGCTGTAGTCAACTGCGGATGCTATTTTAAGAAGGGCTTTTAGTTGCACCTTGACAGATATTGGTAGTAAGTTCACAGGTGTAAATCGGTAGTATTTGCGCGTGACTGAAGGAAAAATACACAAGCCGTCATTACATTGTAATACAACTGGTGGGTATATTATAATCTAAAAATGGATGCATTGAACGTGATTAATTGCCCCAGTCCCATAAATAGCCCGCTAACCTCCCATTACAGATTTGTGTGGTTGGCGATCATGCGCGGACATTATATCTTCATATGCAACAATTGTTCAGAAAGGACATCCCATGTGTTGCTATGGGGCATCAACATAATGGCAGCCCGGCTCGTGTTTACACACACACACACACACACACACACACATTTTCTAAAAATAGTCCTAGAGGTGCACTGAGGTGGATGGGTCTCATTTTTAGACTGTCCAGGAGTTCAACACCCTCGTGGCCCTGCATCGCGAGCAGGTCATCTCCATTGGCGAGAACGCAATTGACTGTCCTTCTCTGAGGGCGCAGATGCACAAGACCCGCATCAAGGGATGCGCAGTAGCCCTGTCCGCCTACCACAACCTCATCGCGATTTCTGGGTGAGACTCTCGGTTACTATTTGAGGATGAGGTTGCGGTTTTGATTGTAAATGGTTTGTCTTTGTTTATCTTGTCGCAGGCCGGAAGATGGTGAAATCCACCCGGAGATCTGCAGGTTGTTCATTCAGCTTCAGTGCTGCTTGGAGATGTACATTACGGAGATGCTGAAGTCTATGTGTCTGCTGGGTGTACTGCAGCTTCATAGGAAAGGTGTTGTGTCAATGACAGCCGACAGGGGGCAGCAAATTCTTCAAAAATGCGAACCTGAGTACATAAAGCTAATACACTGCATGGTGAAATTGTGCTGTCGCTCTGAAGGGGGCAGGATGCAAATAAACACAACAAATGCATTAAACAGCCCTCTGGAGAGCTAACTGTCTAAAACAGTTATGGCAGCATTTTCTTATATATAATTGAATAATTGTTTCACACAGGCAATGATATGTGTTCAGAGCCGAACATGGACTGCAGGGTGGACGAAAGCTCGGATGTTCCGATGCTGGAAGATCGGTCGTCCTCACCTGTGGATTTCCCCCAGGAATCTTGGCTTGTGTGTACAGACATTGAAAACATAGAGAGGTAAACAAAACAACATGCAGACTAGGAAAGACGGCTTTAGAAGATGCATGGCACTGTGACGCTGTAGTGTATTACTCAAAACCTGACGTTTATCAGGTGTTTTTGGCTTTTTAAGTTGAGAAATTTAAGATGTGCAATTTCTTGCAGTGATATCAGAGAAATGAGGAACCTTCTAAGCAAACTCAGGGAGAAGATGCCTTTACCGCTCAAAAATCAAGGTGAGTCTAAATAAAACGCTTTGTTATTTGTAGATTTAATTCTTTAAAAAAAAAGGTTATTTTACCTTGTAACTTGATACTTTTAGATGCTATTTACCTCTCTAAATTTTGAACAGTTTTAAACAAAATGTTTTTAGTGTATAGATCTAATATAAGATTCAAGTCTCTTAGATTCTAATAAGATCTAAGATTGTAATTTCTTCCATGTGTATAGATGACAGCAGCCTGCTAAATTTAACCCCTTACCCGCTGGTGAGGCAGAGGAAGAGACGATTCTCTGGGCTTTGTTGCCTCGTGTCTGGATGAACCCTCAATACGCTCTTCTTTGACCCTTGACAGTTAGTGCAACTTTTGTCACCTCTTAATGTTAGTTTCTCTACCACGACTGTCGCTGCTCAGTCCCAAAACCACTTAATCGTTTTGTGTGGAAGAACAGAATCCCATTTATTCAAAACTCTGTTTTACAGTAGAATCCATTACTTACCGAGAGATCCGTTCCCTGTCATTTGTTGTGAAATCATATGATTGTATAAAAATTGAATGAAATCTTTACGTCCAAAAAAACGTCTCTGATATTCTACCTTATTGTTTCTCATAGAGTTTGTTAGAGAGAGAGAATGTTTAATGCAGTCTTTTTCATCTACTTGACTTTCAGTTTAGAAACCCTCACACACGTTTAGTCACTGTGTAATGCTTTTAATTTAGTCTTCCAAAAGAGAAAATGTTGTTAAAGTATATTAGTTTTAAGGGCACAGGAGCGCTCTGCACTAAAGCCATCATAAGTTCATTCTAGGCTTGAAACAAATATAACACAATAAAAATCATCCGTGTAAATAATACAAATAATTGTAAATAAAACATTGTATTAGTTTGAATTGATTTATTTTCCATTTGTCCACACATCAGGTTTGTACAAATGCATGATTTTTTTGTTTTCAAATGTCAGGTGTCTAAATATGCAGTTACAGCTCATATCAAGTTAAACGTCATTTTCAAACAATAATAAAGATATTTGTTTACTGTATTGTTTTGTTTCATTGTATAATAATTGACTTTGTTTTTAACTCCAAACAAAACAAGACAATTATTTTTTACGTCTTTAATGTCTGCATAGTTTAAGTAGTGATGCTTATTCTGAAAAGGACAGAAAAATAAAGGAATGAAAACGGAGCTAAAGCATTGGAACAATCTCTTATTTTGCTTGCAGGGGAAAAGCGACAACATCCTCCAGTGATAAATGGCACTCGTATAACCCTCACATTCCCATGGTCAGAAGGGGTGGGTGGGTCGTGGGGTCTAAGAGAGGACTTCCAGCTGGAGGGATTTACTGGAAGTTAAGGGGGACGGACAAATTGTGAAAGAGAGAAAGAACTAAAGAGGAATTTCCTGAGTTCCATTTTAGCGCAACTGATATTTTCTTCTGCAATGTTGATGTTTACTGATGTTGCTAATCCTAACAGAGACGAATCAGGTGGGATTGTTCATGCATGTGTAAATTTGGGGGTCTGGATTTAATACGTGAGTATTATTTGTTTATTTAAATATACAGCTCTGTTAATGTTTAAGAGGTGTTAACCTAATTTAACAATTTTATGATCATATTTATTTAATATCACAATGGCAATTATTCCAGTTTTGCATTTTTGGAGATTATATACATGATAATATACAGAAGTACACATGTATATTATTTAATACATATTTTTATAAATTACATTTAGCATAACGTAGCATAACAATT
>JBAJNP010009082.1:0-18850 GCA_036877545.1 Yasuhikotakia modesta
GTAAAAAAATAGAAATTAAGGCTAAACTGTAATTTAAAGTATATTAAAACAATATTTGCAAACTTATGGCAAAATTATAATGTCACACATTCATAATGAAACAAGTGGTTTGAGGAACTAAACTGACATGAGTTATACACAATAAACGGACAGTTTAGGAACAAAACTACCCTTAACTCATTTTTATACACTTAATTTCATGAATGGAATCCACATCCCTTTTCACCACAATTATTGTTAATTTTAATGAAATTATTTTTTACAAAGTAATTACATTTAAGTTGCAGGTCTTTGACACCATCCACAATCATATCTATGACCATATTTGGACAGGACAACAGTATGTTTCTTCAAGCCCAATCTTGGCTTGAATGAATCTTGATGGATTGAAGACATAATTTCATCATTTTTCCTGTTGGTTCACACCCATTAACATTAGGATATGCTCAGACTTGTCTCCGTTTGCAGCCTGCGTAACTAGTTAAAGTGTGGACAAGGGTGTTGAGGTACAAACAGCAAGACAACAACCGCCCTGCCTGTGCACCCAAAAACACATTCCCAGCATGTGGTGGCTGACAGGGCATGAAACTTGTCCTTGCTGTTAACTTACAGGTGGTTAGAAGGCTACGTGCCTCCAATTCAGTGAGAGGGGACAACTAGAATGCTTTAGCATTCCAAAGCTTCATTAAAGGGAAGTTTAGTCTTTAAGTAACCGTCAAAAGTTTGACCTCCTACATGTTTTCTGAGCTTCAGGCCTTTAGAGAAAGGTCACATTTCACAGGTCTTAGTCCTCAGGCCTGATCTACACCACAGCTATAAGTGCCACGATCACACAAATGCTGTAGGAGTAAGAGAGGTGAATCCATACAGGTCTGAGTGATAGAGGTACTGCATTAAGCTTTGTAGGAATCAACTGTTCCTTTCTGATCTCAATGTGAAGGTTACAGCTGAAATGGAACAGGTCATGCTGCTTTTAGAGACGTGACACCAGCTGTTCAGGTTCCCTGGCCAATCCTTTGATATGCAAGCAAGACGGAATGGGATATGAAGAGAAAACAAGCTAAGATACAGACAAAACTATTATTGCTGAAAAGGTGGTAGTTAGTTAAGCTAGTTAAGGAGGCTAAAGCAGAACACAACAGCAACCCATTTTGGAGACCAAAAACCAGAAATGCTGGTGACTAACAATGCCAGTCACTTTGGCAGGGCCAAATAAAATAAAAACGTAACCAAACTGCACACTTTCAAGTTAAGTTCAGACATCATATTATCTGCAAAATGACCACTGTCAGCTAAGTTCTTAAGTGGCAACTCAGCAGTAACACAATCAAACTGGAGAACAACAGCAACTTCTTTAAATGAGACTCAAGACAATGAAATTTTGCAGACAAAATGGGTTTCTAGGACTATAATTAATAACAACAGAAATGAAAACTGCAATTTGTTTCCTGTCAAACTACTGTGAAGACGCTTGTCCAAATAGACACTCACACACATAATAATCAGACCGACAAGCTGCAGACAAGCACTTACACACTCATGCAGATCAATGGCTCTTTTATATTCCCTTCAAAAGAAGCAAAGATGGAACAAATTGTTGAACATCATTGATGTGCATTGTTTGGGCATTGAAGATGGTGAGAGGGTATTACCATGCAGTAATAGTAATGCTTTGGAGCTTCTATTATTCCTAATGGCATGCCACAGTGCTAAAACCATAAGGAGAAATATTGGCTCAGCCTTTGGCATTCAACACCCTTATTGCGTTATCTTTACTTGAGCCCAAGTCCATGCGGCATTGAAAATGAGAGGCCAATCACACGCCGTCCCTCAGGGCTGCTTCTCTGAGCCTTTTCAATTTCTGGTCGGTCTTCATCAATGCCAGTTTTTACAAATTATGGCACACCAAACTGACCATCATGACAAAGCGAGGCGTTGGCTGAGCAAACACACTTTACTCTAAACGATGCTCCTTGAAAACCTATTTCTCCAACCGAATCAGCACTAATATGGTTGTAGGAGCAGACAGTTTACCCATCCATTTCCCCCCACCCCTTAGTCCTCTCTTGAGACCTGGACTCCATTAGAGCACTGCCTGGGGCACAGAGGAACAGGGCCCTGGCGTGGACAACACTTCCTGCCTGGGGAGAGTATAATACTGCAGTCGAGGAGAGATAGAGCAAGAGAGATAGAGAAAGTCATACAGGCACTGGAGGATGAATAAAGGGGGATGAAGATGTATGAAATATTCAGGTATATATACATAAATCCATATACATAAATGACCGACCAAATGCCCCAAAAACCTCTACAGTACCAATAGTATCAAGTGTAAAGTTTATGTATGTCACAAAATCCCTGTAGTCATGTGATACCTTACAATGTAGTTTAGGAGTTGTACCAATCGATCTGTCTCTGAGCGCTATTTGTCTGTTATTCATCTTAAACATGTAATCTAATATCAGTCCATCAAGGTTTAAATTCAAGCCAGATATTTTATAACAACGTAGTGCCTGAGAAAACACACACACACACACACACACACACACTCCAACTATTTAATCACTTTAACCATGACATTATAATTGCAGAACATTGAAATTTTAAATGGGATATGCCATAATCCAGATGATTATACCATAAATATTAATTGTGTATTAATTATAACATGACTGTTTCAAGAGTTATTACTGTAATTTAGCCGAACTGCTGTGCAGTTAGACAAAGGGGAAAATAACTATAAATTAATAAGAAAAAATTAAACAACAAAAAATGCAAATTCAAATGAGAGCGTGCAGAGTTCTGTCAAAGTGTGATGCAGCAATATATACAGTTTAAGTGCATGTGTCTGTGATATTCTCGATTTAAGAGCTCACCAGAGATATATGACTGTGATGATAAAAGCAATAACAGTTTATCCTGCCATAAAGACATTAAAGCTGCTACATTCCTTCTAACCCATGATAGCTTTTCATTTGTAACATGTTTCAATTACACTAATCTTCACGCTGTACATGTATAATAAATAACAGGCTAAAATATTATCCAGGACAATTTATGGACCTTTTTTGGACATTTTGTCAGTAATAATAACAGTGCCTGCTTGGTGATTATTAGAAGTTGGCAGATGATGACATCAACAGATGATGAATGTAATTTTACACACATAGTTTGATTAAAACAAATTTGATATCATAAATTCTGATCTTCTTTCAACAATTCTGTTGTGAAACAGCATGTTAATAATTGGCCAATTTGCCATGCTGCACGTGCCACATTAAAATGATTTTACCACTGCTGATTTTAGTGATTTTACCGCTCTTATCCTGTGGTAAAATCACTGTAATGCACAGACCCTCTTTGCTTTTGCTTTATTAACACTCAGAACTAAAGCACAAAACAACTGCTTTGCCCTTTAAATATTAGCAACACTGTTAGACAACAACTACTGCTAGACAACAATAGTTATCTTAAACAACACAAATACAGGTGGTACTATGATTCAGAGCATGTGCATCAAATGGCCAGAGATTATAATCTCAATAGGTTTGTGTGCACAGCATGGTGGATTAGTCGTGGTTTAATAAAGCACTTTCTACAGCTTCATGTTTCCAGGATGGCTGACTTTTCAGGCATGATGTAATGCAGTTAAGCGCACATACATGCACGAAAAGCAACCACTGCAATACTAACATCCATGACCTAGATCCTAGAACTGCTGGGTTTCCTGTCAAAATTCATCACAGACTGAGAGAATGATCATTCTTTGTGCTATAAAAAAATGACCTTAGTTTCGCTTTTCTATTCTAGAAATTTGTAGGCGCAGGGAGAACAGGGCATTTCTCAATGAGGCCAGATTGCAATCCAATGACCAATCTGTAGGGCAGCAAAGAAAACAGTGCTGTCGACACACACTTTTTCTAGCCCACAACTTGGAAGTGAGGTATACTCTAGTAAACAGAGAGAAAAACAGAGAGGGTGTGTGCCCGTCAAAAGGGAGGGTTGACAAGAAAAGAAAAACAACAGAACACAGACACAGCATGGCACTAGCAAAGATCATGGGTATACTTGTCCTCAAATTATAGAGCTTATAAGTATGTCACATTTAATTTAACAATTTTAAATGTATTTGGTTATATACATCCTAATGGATATAAATAATATCTATAAACAGGTAGTGGTTTTTACAACACAAAAGGATTGCTGCTTTATTTTATTTGCAATCATTCATTTAATAGTTCATATTAGGGTGTCATGCATCATGACAGCTATTTTTTCCTCACACCACCAGGCAAATTTAACACTGATATCCACACACCAACAGAGAGGCCTGCGCCAAACTCCACAACCCGCCCAACCTGTTGTGTGGTCTACAGAAAGACCTTCATTTGACCTCAGCTTTCTGGATTCCTTCTTTGTCAACATGTTCTTTTACTCTTTCTTCTCTTCTTTCCTCCTGGTACCGTTGACAACAGTACAAACAACGCTGGCAGGACCACAGTTGGGCTCTGCTGCTTATAAAGGCAGATGCTTAAACCAAACTGTGATCTGTAAGGACTGGCTCTTTGGATGATTGGTGTTTGTGACATTTCTCTCACCTGAGCACACAGACAAGAATGTTACACTTTTGTCTTAATCAAATTTTGTCACTAAGGGCACATACTTACTACAGAAAAATCAGATGGAACAGATGGAACAAGACAGGTACTTGTAAGATCCATTTTAAGGTATTACAGTATAAGAAGAGGATGACCAAAACAGACAAGTTAACTGTCGTTGGACAAGTTAACCCTAAGAAGCCTTTAAAGTGCCAGGGAAATTTTCTAATGCATTTTAGTATTAAGTTTATCATTTCATAAAGACGCAGATTGGCAATGCACAAACAAATAAAAAACACATTTTAGAATAAAGCAGTTTTGGAAAATGGCTATGATGGAACATTCTCATAGCTTACTAACTCAAGAAAACATGCATGACACTGGGTGAGTGTTGTACATTTTCCACAGTTGTGACAGAGTATGTTTCAGATTTGACAGAACAACACCCACCCACGTCTTTGTCAAAGGGTGTTTCCCCTCACATGATGCCATTTTTGCCAACTCTTGCTCTGTCTGCTATGTTCTTGTGAACACCCCTACAGTTCTGCTGCAATAAATGGCCAACCTCCTGTATGCAAGCACCCTAAACACCAATTATATCACTGTACTTTTGTTTACAGTAAAGTTGACTACAGTACCCAATTATATTAGGCAGTGGATATTCACTCTCCACTCCCATTAGCTTATTTTGTGACACCAGGAAGAAATGACAAAAGAAATGCTATTCAGAATGTTAGTTACTGACAGAGTGAGTCATCGTGTACTTTCAATGTATTTAAGAAAACACGGTGTCAACATTCTTTAAAACTTTTGTGTTCCACTAGAGAAGAAAACCACACAGGTCCAGAACATGATGGTAAGTAAATAGCGACAGAGGTTTCATTTTTTTGGTGTAGTGGCCCGTTAAGACCTGGCCCAACAAACTGAAGGGAGAGATTTTTGTTAGGGAACCAATATAAAACTACACTAAACTAATAGCAGTTAAACCTGATGGAGTCAAACACTAACATGTGAACAGACACACCTTGATCACTCACATACACGGGCAACAAAGGCACCAGCACACAAAGAGGTAATTATAATTACACAAAGCTTCTTTCCTTTAGGGCCGAACACTCCCAAGCTGCCAATCTCTCCTACCACTAACGGCAGAGATTTACAGGTTAATTGGCTGGTAAATTGTGCTAAGACACAGGTGTTGGGAGCTGGAGGTTGTCAGAGGGTCCCAGCAAGCCCTGAAAGTCATTAGGTCACACTCTCAAACCCTGACAGACAAAGACAGACAACTTTACTTGGGGGAGGGCAGATTGTGCATAGTGTTGCATAATACCATTTTATAAATAACTTCTGGCAAACCCAAATTCATCTTTTGTCACCCTATTTCATATGTAATGGTATAATGTGTGTTATGTATGTAATTTAAATGATGTGACCT
Source organism: Yasuhikotakia modesta (assembly GCA_036877545.1). NCBI lineage: Eukaryota > Metazoa > Chordata > Actinopteri > Cypriniformes > Botiidae > Yasuhikotakia > Yasuhikotakia modesta. The sequence goes on from JBAJNP010009082.1 coordinate 6,034, forward strand.
ATGGGACACACCAGCACAGAAGGGTTTCCCTTTCAAACAGATGGTTCTTGCACACACACACATGCAACTCTAATGTAGCGGTACCATATGCTTCTACAACCACAGAGCATGCTCAAACTGTCCAGCGCACACACACACACATGCATACATGGGCGCACACATGCACGGACAAACAAACCAGTTTGTTCTCCTGATAAAATAAAAGCAATAGCATTATAAATTGTTTTCTTTCTTTGACTTAACGCAATGTTCTTACATCACTCATTTCTGACAGCAAGTGAAAAATGATGAATCATACTGCTGTGTGAGAGCTTTAAGTGTACAACTGTGTTTTTTCTGTTGGAAATATGTGCACTAAGGTGTCACAGCATTTACAAACTGAAACGCAGCACTGACACCCTGACCCGCCCTAGGAGGAAGAGTAATATGTGAGGTCATGTGACATCAGTCATCTACAGACACTGTCTAATTACCAACACTTGTTTTACTCGCACTGATCACAAACAACAATTCTGTCATTCTGTTCAAATTCATGTGATTCCTCTTTTCTTCTCTGGAACACAAACAAGGAGTACAATGAAAGTACAGCAGCTCACATTCAAATGCAGCATTTAAAGATGTATTGATAATCAGTGACGTTGGACATGCCATATTTAAATAAATGTGACTTCAGAGCTATGAAAAGGAAAGACTCTTGGTCTCCTCCTATGTTCTATGGAAAAAGTTTTATAATAATATTTATGTTTTGCGTTTTAGCAATGATGCAGTAATTAGAATGCTGACGGTGTGCTTTGCTTTCGCTGCTAGACAGTTTCCATGGTAAAACCCTCTCTGAAAAGTGTTTTAAGTTCAGCCCCTCTAAAGCATCGCCTCTCCAGCTATTCACATTGATATAGACATCTTTGGTCGCTGCGTTGTGATGTGCGCTATTTACTGTAAAATCACTGCATTCTGAACTAAAAATGAATACAAAAATGAGTGTATGAAATCTTTTATTTCTTTTGTGTTCTTTCAAGCTTCACCTAGCTACATTTTTGACCACAAAAACACGAGGTCAAATCAGCCTAAAACCAGCCTAATTATTTCTATTTTAAAGGCTAATTTGTTATCTAGTTGTTTAGACACCCACCACCTAGTTTATTTTAAAATCATGTTTTACCACATCTCTAACTTTAACACACCTATAAATTCCACTCCTGACACAATCCTGGTGTGAACCTTCAAGATAAACGCATTAAGATAACAAGACAGCTTTTGTCTGGCTCAATAGAGGTAGAAAAGCCAAGGTCATGGGTTCAATCCCAAAAGAATAAATGTACATACTGATAAAACATATAGCTTTTAATTACTTTTGGAAAGGAGCACCAAATGCAAATACGTAACTAAGAGAAAGCAAAAAATAAGGCTAAAAAGAATACAGATAAAGATGTAATTTGACAGGAAGTTGACAGGGCTTGGTACCAGTTGCAGTTCACTAATGGGGAATGTTCACTTGAAGAGTGTCATAAAAAGCTCTAATATGCCCAGACATGCTGCTATCTCCCGAAGCAGGAGATGACTGTGCATTTTCTCCTTCTGGTTTTTCATACTGTGGAAAACATGGGGGGGGGGGGGGGTTGGGTGGGGGAGTTTTCAACAAGACAGACAAGGAGTGGACAAACTACTCAGACTTACTAAACTAACAACATGAGGCAGGCGACAAAAGCATTTTTGGAAGGGAGAAGGAAACAAAATCTCTTGAGCGAACCGAACCCAAGACATCTGATTCAATCCCTGGAGAGCGAAAGCAAACTATGAAAACACCTGAACCTGCCATGGTGTCAATTAGAGATAATGACTTTTTACTTGTTGCCACAGTAACAAGCTCTTGAGGCGATGGCAGATGGCTGTGGACGGTTTTATCTGCTTGTTTTCTTCAAGGAAGGGCAACCAAATCAAGACATCTTTAACATATCAACTTAACTCAGAGTTTGCACAGGGTTTAAGTTAGAAAGTTAAGCATTTTCCAGCACTTTCCATGCAACTACATGGGTATAATGTGACAGATTCTTTAAGTAGATTGTTTGTGTGCCTCTTGAATTGCTTGTGTCAGTCACATTGATGAGGGTCAGACTATTGTAGTGACTGTCTTACAGCTAAACCATGTATTATGTTGCAATATAGTGTACTTGCCAAAGCCACTTTTTATTGCATCTGGCACATTGTGAGTGTTAATTTTGGACTCTGTGTATAGTATTTCCATGTGCAAAACATCAAAACAAAACCAGAGACGTTTTTGTGCTTGCAATACGCAACAAAAATGCTACACATTATTTTTACCCCAAGACTGGACATTCAAACAAATTTTCATTTGCATTTTGTCAGAAAATTCTAAATTCAACCACATTTCTAATACTGAAAGCACAACAGAGCAAAAGAGGGTTGAAACAAGGAGCTAGGAGGGGTGTAAATCCACAAAGTGTGTGTTTTTCTTGCTCGGCCAGACTCGCCTCTGGCTTTGGCAGTTGCAAAAACAGCCGTAAGGCTGCCAGAGGTTGGAGGGTTTTGTGCTGGCTCGTCCATTTTAAATAGGCAGTCAGACGGGGAATGCCATTAGCCCCATCCTGCCTGTACTGACTCATGCATGGGCGGCAATAACCTCTGCCTTCTTCCAGAGCCATCCAGTCCCACTCTTAATGCAAATGGCTCTCAGTTACACCTGAAGGACTAACATACTTTGCTATTACATCAACAGATTTAAAGATGCAGTGGGTCATTTCCGTGTCATTAGTGGCAAATGAAAACCAGCTGTGAGAGTTTGTTCAAACAATGAAAGACTGGCTATTTGAAGTTTATCTGAAACTTAAGCATTTTTTCAATTACACATTGGTGAAGAAATTACACATACTGCCTGGTGCAGACAATATACACACTGCAGCTTTAAATACTGCTCACAGCTCAATATCACTGACAATATAAAAGGCCATATTCATGTGTATTTGGGACTCACAACAACCTTTAAATGCAGGCATGTATCTCCTAAATTATCATCTATGCACCAAATCCAACAATCACAAATTTGCGATAACTGACAGTGATAAACAGACCCTTCAGTTAAATCCGACTGCTGTCAGCGATTGCCACTGATGTTTGGTTTGATGTGAGCATTTTCTGTCACCGCTCTGACAAACCCTGTGTACACAAAACCAGCTTAGGAACCCAACGGAGGAGTGACAGCTGTATTCAGCTGCAGTGTGTACAGGCTTTCAGGTGTCATAATTTCCTACAATTCAAAATGCTTTGCTGAAACTTAGCGATTTGTATTCCACCATCAGAAATCAGTGGACCATCATCATCCAACTCGCTGCGGGTGGCCAAGGCACGGCCACATGTCTCCACCGTTCTGTTCCTATCTCAAACAGCCTGACAGCAGTTGGAGACAACCAGCTCTGCGGACGGCAGCCTCACACGTTCTCAGTGCAGTGATACCCTTTGCCAACAGTGCGGCCAAGCAGAAGAGTAAACAGCAGCCTAAAGTGCTACAGAAGGCTGAGAGCGTTAACGCCAGCTCTACCGGCCAGATTGCAGAGTGACCTCAGAACAGTAGTTCTACAGGAAATATTCTACCATCAGAGAGAGAAAGGTCACAGCATTTTTCCTGGTAATTTTATGAACGCATATGTCTGTGCTGTGGCGTACCGCAAGCCTTGGCGACCCCCCACGAACCATGAGGTCCACCCACAAGAGGCAAAGTGGTCTAGTTTTTTACGCAGATGGACTGGCAAAGACATCTTGCCATTACGTCAATCAGTTTGTGTCTCCTGTCTGCTACGCACAAGAATTTGAGCAAAATAATCAACATTCAAAACATGATATACTGCTTACCTTATCCTTCATGATATGCAATTGTGAAAAATGTGAAAACACACTGTATATTTACCACTCTGTTGCTGCAGAGTGAGATCATTTATATTTCAAATTCAATTGTGTAATCGGCTCACAACGCTGTAAGGGAGTGTGTGGGTGTCTCGTACAGCATCACGCCTTTGTTTGAAAAGGTGAATGAAAACGTTTAGCCTGTGGTAATCCGAGGGGTTACAGAGGCCCTCCCTGTTTGGCTTTTCTTGCCCTGCTTTTGCACGACCCCACTTTCATGTCCTCCCCCACTTACAGTTTTCACAACCTCCTGACTGGCACAGCCTCTCCCTGCAGTCATTTTTCTCAGGCGCTTTAAAGCTTGAGTTCAGCTACACTTCCTGCAACTATACAAGCAAACTTCATTTAACATGTGATTGTGTCAAGACACTGTCTGGCATCCTTTTCAATCCCAATACCGAGGAACTCTCTGTGGTCTCGTACTTTGCTGAAGTGCAGATGGCCATTAGCAATTGTCTCCTCATAACATCCTGTAAGTATTACGGTAAGGATGTCAAAATTACTGGAAGTAAAATTATTTTAGTACCAAGTCAATACTAAAGATGCTGCAATACATCTTTGTAAGCAGTATGTAAACCAATAGCAATAGCACATTAGCAATGACAATTATGAACAAAAACATTGATAGGCTCTTCAGTTGCAGTAATACTAGCCTAATTAAAGTGTGAAAGACTGCACCCTGTCACCAACAAAATTAAGCTCACAAAACTTTGTTTACCAAACACACGTCCATTCTTAAATCAGTCAGCAAACAGTCCCACCCCTGACTGAGTCAATGCTGGATGAGATGCAAACAAACAGAACAATGTTTTGCACCACAAAGCCACAATGTTTACACATTTTACTGTACGCGTGGCTTAGTTATTGTTATCCATATCCATAGTTATCCATATTTGTTTGCAATTCAAGCATTTTGACATTGGAAAACCTTGAGGTTCATTTCATTACGTTTGTATTTATTTAGAAGGTTTTCTTGAACACGTGAAACTTCTGTTATGTACACAAAACTCTTTAATAACTGTTTACACAACTTATAATTAATGTTTATTTATCATTTATTGCTTACTTTACTGGGAAATACATGAATGTTACATGTGCTACAAAGCTGAGGTAACAAAATCTGTATCAACAATTAATAACTGATAATGAACAAACAGTATTGAGTCCTAAAACCTCATAAAAAAACTGGATTACACCGTTTCTTCAACAACAAACCAGAATCCAGACAGAAAATCCTTTCCTTCCACAGAACTACCAATCAATCTTCTTCATCTGTTAACCAGAGCTGCCCTTTCTCTCAGCCCACCTTACACCCATCGATTGATCTGTTGACTGATTCTGTTGATGTTTTTGTCATTTTGCAGATATTTTGTGTGCTGTATAAGCATTCAACACAAGGTTTGACAACAGAGGCAATCAAGGGAGGGTTGGGTGTTTGCGGGCAACTTGACAGGCTCTAGATTTTTCTGTAAGATAATGGAAATGACCTGCAAGCACTCTTAAGACTCAGGCGGGCGTGCCGACAGGACGACCTTCAGCAGGGTTAATTCACCATGCCCTGGACACCAGGGAGGAATGAAGTGGATGTGATAAAAATCTACTCTCAGACAAACGAAAGAAAAGGCTGGGGAGAAAGTAATAAACGAATTAGAACAGATAAACCACGACTCTGACCGCACTTTGTGAGCAAGCTCCACAGCACAAAGGGGTGGAGAACACTAAGTGCACTTCCAGCCATTACTGTGTCCAGCTGGGCAAATGAGGAACTTTACAGAAATGGCACAACAATAAAGTGAAGGTTAAAGAAATGGAGAAAGTATAAGTGCCCACTGAGAAGTCCTTAAAACACAATCTCTTGAAAGCACAGAGACTTCTCTGCTTTTCCTAGCTTTGTAATGCCATCAGTTTCCCAAGGCATTACAAATTAGATGCATCCATACAAACACATGCATCCATTTAAAGCACCAAGCCTATGCATTCATCTTTAAAATAATCCAAATGACTCCAGTGAAACAATACACATCCTCAGAATTAAACCAATTTGTTTATCAGAGAAAAAGATTAATCTTTCAGTGTATTTAAAGTAGTTTGAATGAACAACAAGCTATATGAATGAATACCGCCAACATGGCGACACGCCGGCTTCACCTCAGTAACTTTGAATCTCATTTGTTTTCACGTTCTATGACTAGCTATCACGTGCAGTTTTTATCACAGATATGCAAGAACTGTTATTGCTGTTTAGCCATATTGAAATATGCAGCCATATTATTCTGTTTGTTTGCAAAAATATGCGCCACATTTATCTCTATTCATCGCTATCGCTATTGATTTTAATTCTGGGGTGAACTATTCCTTTAAGTCTGAAGTGCTTGTACGGTCAAATATAGATAATCACTAGCTTCATCTTGAGTGAGACAAATGCATTTGCTTTTAAAGTTCAAGTTTAAATGAGTCTTTAAAAGAGTGTCACATCACTAAGCTAAGAATGAAGAAAATGGATGACAAAGACACTAAGAAGAAAGCAGTAAATTAATCAATGTAGTTAAACAATGCTTTAAAAAACAGATGAGGGTCTAACCCAACAACCATCAATAACAAAGAAGAAAGGAATTAATGCAATAAACATTGATGCTACTTAAAGGATTAGTTCACTCAAAAAGTAAAAAAACTGACAACATTTATTTACCATCAGCCTGCCAGCAGTTAAAGTAGATGTGACTACAGAGACCTCTGTAATAAAACAGCTAGTTATGTGCCAGATTTTAAAACAATACTAAAAGGACAACTTTTCTGTAGAAACATAGAAACAAGAAATTAATATATAATTGTTCACACAATTGCTAGACGAACAGATGTTCCAACTTCCACCCCATGGCTGTTTTTGTATCTTGCATTTTAATATGACAGGAAAGGTGCATGAACCAATCAGCATTCAGGACCAGAATAATTTGTTTTATAACTTGTGACAGTAATTCTCCCCAAGTCCTGTGGACTTCCATTTTGAGTTAATAATTATTTAGGCAAACAGCAAAAATTTAATGGGCTGCTCTGGATATCTGTATATCTCTGAGCAAAATGCTAATTTTCCTTATAAGCTTGTTCAACTTATCTAACAAAATGCGCCATGAATCTTAATCAAATGAAGATATTAACATATTAACAATTTGATTATTATAATAATTATATTAAGCAAATTCTATGTAAACCCTGTATGTTGGGGGTCTACAAATGAATGATGTAATATTCTGACATCATACACTGTGGTCTTATGAACCATGTTTTCCTCCTTTAACATTACATAAAAAGACATCAGGATTTACAGGTACAATATATACAAACATCCTTTTAATGCATGTTTCTGTCACTTAAGTAATTTGATGGCTTCATAAGATGGATAGTACCTGTAAGTACACAAAAATAACTGTTTGATTACATTTTGCTATTAAAAACTACACTCTGTGCAGACTAAAAACCCCAATTACCACAAGGGTGCAAGTTTACATGCTTAATGCATCAGACAATCAAAGCAGTCCTCATAACAACTATGTAGCAAACTGTTCTAAAAACCCAGAAAATTCCAGAATTCTATAAAGGGCAAAATACTGGTCTGGTGTGGGTTACAGAATGCTTTAATACCTCATGCTTTCAACTCCATCAATACATAATTAACAATATAATGTACATGCAGACTGCAGAAAACCGAGAACAAAACCATTTTTGTTCTTTATCCATTTAGGTTTTGTGTGCTGACTCAGGTGACCCGCTCTCACCCTCAGAACACACCCCATTACTCAGGCAATTGTCTGAGACAGACAACAGCATCCTTCGATAAGTTTTCTTCTGAATCTGCCAATCATTTATTATTATCAATGTTCTGCTGTGTCTGGGGTTGAATGAAGCTGAACTAAAGGTTTCTCTGTATGGGCAACTACAGCACAAGTGTTATTGCATTTCATGCGAGATGTGAAACACCTCAGGGGTTTCTCCAGTTTCATAGAGCTGATCCTGTTCCACCGCTCAGACTCAAATGTACATGTATATACCTGCTCTTATATTGTCACTGCTGCAGTTGCTAGCATGCATTGATCTTAAACTACACATGCAAACAAGTTTGACTAATATGTATTTTTTGATACATTAATTCCAGAATACAAGTACAATACATGTACAATTAATAACACCGCAAAGGTTGTGGGTTCGATCCCAAGGGAAGGCAAGTCCTGATAAAAACATGTGTACCTTGAATTCACTGTAAGTCGCTTTGGATAAAAGCGTCTGCCAAATGACTAAATGTAAATGTAATGTAAATTTGTTTCACGAACACAAACTTTTTTCTATTTTTTCGAACTTAGTTTGAGCCACTTCTGCTAAAATCTTTTTAGACTTTAACATATAATTTCTGGCATTGCTAAAGCTTATATGCATGTCCTGCATATGAAGAGGGCGAACAACATGCAGGTCACGCTTTATAAACACCTGCGCTCACGCGTCTCACTGTTGTGTGAAGTACCAAATGAGAATGTGGCAAAGGAAAGAAAGAATTTTACAGGCAAATGAACATTACGTCTTATCAGATCGAGTGAATGTGGCTACAGGCGTTAACACGAGTGGCAGGAATGATTGCTCTATCTAAACGGTCTTGCCCAGGCACAAACAAACAAAGACAAGCCCAGGAAAACACAAACACACACCCACAAGGAATTCTGGGCATCTGACGGCCGCATTGTGTGAGGTGCAGGCGCTACACGCAGGACACAAAAGAACTCAAACTTGACGCAGTGACAACACAGCCGCGGCATTTATCAGCACAGGCATGTCTGCTTGACAGCACCTCCCTCCTCACACAAACATTAACGCCATATCTATCTGGCAGTGCATGTGTGTGTATGTGTGTGTGTGAGAGGAAATGAGCGGACACTGAATATTTATTCATTTGCATGCAAGCACATGAACTGAGAGTCTCTGGTGAGGCAGATAAGGCCTTCTTTATTTCAGCCATGTATGTGTGAGTGACAGAAAGAGAGAGAGGCAAAATAAGAGAGACCCGTTTAGGGCCGGCAAAGGACAGACAGCTGTAGGCAATTGTGGGAAGGATGCGTACGTGTGTTGGGACGCACAAAACAACCACAACCAATGTGGACAAAAGCTAAGATGCACAATTATCAGAGCTGTGCTTTACCTGTAACTGACCAAAGCTAGTATTACCCACAAAGCATCAGATGGAAGAATCATATGGGTGAATTTGACCAGATAGGAGACACTGAATAGGCATTAAAGAACAAATATAAGTTATAAATGTACTTGCATACATATCAGGAGTACAATACTGTAAACCAATACTATGGTTGTTTCAGTACCTGGCACCAATACTAGTCAAAATTCAGTACTACCGGTATTAATACATCAGAAACTAATATTAATATAAAGGTTATCAAATCAAGACAACGATTCAAGTTAACATTCTGCTTTAATTATTCACAGGAAAAGACTGTGTTTACCTTAACACCATGCCAAGACATGCATGCGAGCTTTCGAAAGCAGCCACCTGTTAGACAGACAGCATTAAACAGAGTCTTTACTTCCGATACTCCACAAAGACAGATGTTTTTGTGTGTGCTGGTACAGTGAACTCCAGTGAACTGTGTTCTGTGGCAAAGATTCAGCTAATGCACGCCAAATGCTTTCTCACGAAGCTGTGATGAGGTTCCTACAATTGTTCTCAATGACTTTTATCATCAACTATAATTAAAATAGGTTATAATCACCACGGCCAATGCCCATGCCAACAGTCACTGTAAGCAGCAGGGCCAAAATGGTGATTTATCACAGTATTCTTAAAATCAGGAGAACCATTTAATTTGTCTGCATGATAGTGAGGTAGGGAGGATTAGAGGACAAGTACTGAGAGACTGAGCTGATCTTGGCTCGGTTCAGGGATGGTTCTATGGGTCAAAAACAATCTAGACACGGATGGTTCTATGGGTCAAAAACAATCTAGACACGGTAAATACGGCTTAGTGGAGCTAGCAGGATTTGAGATGGTCTTTGCCTCTGGGTGAGAGACAGTAATCCAAAGAATGGTGGGACACATTAAGAGGGAGAGGTGTCAGAGAGGTGGAAGAGTTAGTTGTGCTTGTGACTGAGGGAAGCTTGCAAAGTCTTTTTCAGAATCTCCGCACATATATTTAACTTATAGGCCAAAATCTTCCTCAATGTGTTCTATACTGATTTAGTGACTAGGTACAGATGAAATCTGTTGGTTGATTTTTGTGTAATTCAACTCAAATCTGTATAATTCTGCTAAATAAACACAAAGATACTCTTTTGGTGGGTTATCCCAGAAAAAAGAACTTATTTTGTTCAGATGTTGCTCAAGACATTTGACAGAGTTCTTAATTGTGATTTACTCAAGTATCAACTTTGTCACAAAAGTTTGACCTAGAAAAAACATCTCAGATTCAGGAGATTCAGGCAAAGGTTTCTATTGGCTCTCCACATCACCTCATTGCTGTCGAGGAGAAACAATTGAGATACTAAAGAGATTTTATCTCATGCTTTTTTATTCTTATGGGAAAACACAATCAAGTTAGCCAAATGTTTAACAGGCAAGGCCAAGTCCCAGCTGGACTAGTATGAGATGAAAGTACACTACCAGGGGAGCTGCAGTGTTGCACAAAGTTTACTCTTAAAACTTAATCATATAGGTCAAGGCTACACACACATGCACACGCAAATACGAATTAACCTGTGCTGACGGTCGCAAGTAAACATATTTTGTAATGCTATTTAAACAGAGTGGTCTCCCTCAGGGTCACAGCTGAGGGAGAAACTTCACAAAAAACGACTATCCTGTTGAATCGCAGTAGAAAGTATTAGATATCAATAATGCACTAACTCCAGCATACTTTTTACACCCTCCAGCATACTTGTCCGTTGCATTCTTCATGAGAAAAAACATTTCATGCACAAAGATCTGCAACACAGCTTTGTGCATGAACGAATATTAATAATTGATTAAACTACTTAAAATTCACGAAACACACTTGCTACAAGGTAGATTTCTAAACACTCCAGTTGGCATGTAGCCTAAGCATTATTTTTTCATTTCAAGACTACAGGTGTTCTGTTTTTAGAAGATATGGCTTTAACGTTTGGAAATGCAGCTTATTCCTCGGCTCAGCAAGGGGAGAGGTCACGTTCTCTCGGCTCTCTGTGAACTGCGACTATTCCCAAGACCGCAGCTCATTCAAAGGCCAAACAAAACAGCCCTGAGCACTCTGGAGCATAATCAACAACTTCCACCCAGCCATCGCACTCCCAGACTCCCTGCAGTTGTACGGACAACAAGAAACTTTGGGCAGGGCAGACAGGAAACTGGCAGGGAGACTAGGGCACTAGAGCTTTAGGTTAGAGAATGATAGAAAGCAGAGAGACACTTAAATAGAGTGACAGACCGTGATTTAAGGTTTCGGGAGAGGAAGCGGAGCAAGAACGAGAGAAGCTATTAACATTAAAAGCTCATTTTACCTTTAGAAAACACTTTACCCTAGCGAGATGGTGATGGAGCAAGCCAATGGGCATCTGCAATTAACCAAGGGCACTTATGGTGTGAATTAAGATGTTGTCTAACCTACAGAAGATTATTGATTCAAGTGCAGTATAATGCCTGCTTCATTAAGCCACCCAGGGTTGCAAGAGCAGCAAGAACTTTATGCATCGCTTGACTATCGCTGCTTCTGTAGCTTCTGTTAATTTAGCCAGTGAAACTTGAGTGAGATGAACTTGATAATGGAGGAGTTGTAAGATAATGAAACAATGCCATGCAGCGTTTAACGTGGCACAACATAAATTGCGGCGCATGTAATTATCTGTTACTAAGGAAAGTGAATGCAAGGCAATCTAGCGTGTAATGATGTTGTATATGAACTGACATAACATTCATTGTGTCATTTCATGAGCTTATATCTCTTAGGGAAAGCGTTTTAAAATAAAATAACTGGCCTGTGACATAAACAGTATCAGATTTTACTTCAGAATTTATATCTTTTAAATTTTAAAGTATCTTCTAAACACATGGAGTATGTAATGCCAGTTAAAGACAGACATCATATATTTTGACACTGACACTACTGTACACTTTATTATAAACAAGATGTATGATTATCAGTGCATGAATTGAACTCGCTTGGAAAGCAATCTTGGCAGTTTTTCAGCCTTTTTTTATTGTCTACCTGTATGTGGGAAAAGAAATCATATAGAACAGTAAATTTACTCACAGTAATGTAATTTCTTCATCTTATCTAGACATCAGTACACTATGACACAAGACAGATCACGTAATCGTCATTCCTATTGGAAGCCTTAGAAATATAACATCATGTCTTTTAACAAACCTTACCTTTTTATGTTAGACTGTATGTATCATTGTCCATAGCACAAATGCTACAGGATGAGTTAGAACAATGTAAGACCTTTAGTTAGAGATTTGCTCAACTCTGTAATCCAAGGCGTGAAAAGAGACACAAGACACAAACTTTGACACTCCATAAGGCCTGGAGAGTATTTGACAGAGCTGGTGAATGTCATTACCATGTGAGCGAGCATTCCACAAGCACAGAAATTATCCTGGGGTCTCAGTAGGGAACATCACCTCACATACACACACACACACACACACACACCATGTGCAGGCTAGCACATAGCCTAGGTTATGCACATACAAGGGCACTGGGATGGCTCCAGGCTGCAGGAACTGAGGAATGTGGGTAAAATTCATGGGGGATGGGTCAACTGCAGCTAACTGGAGCAGTAGTGTGTCAGCAAAAGAGAAAAATAGAGAAAGTGAGTGCAGAAGTGTGTGTGTGTGTGTGTGTGTGTGTGTGTGTGTGTGTGTGTGTGT
>JBAJNP010009083.1:0-18849 GCA_036877545.1 Yasuhikotakia modesta
TCCAAAGAACTGTACAGAACTTTTCTCTCTATAATGCACAGTCATGATTCTCTATAAGGCTTCATTTTAATTTCAGGACATGTGACACATACACACACACACACACACTGTCCATTCACAAAAGGCTGCCAAAGAATCACAGGGAATTGCATGTTAATAGACTAATTTTCCCCTCACCAGGATGTTGTTATAAGAAACACACACACACTGAGAGCGGACGCTGAAATATTCATGACACATTATTGTAATGACATGAAATCTGCTGACTGTATTGTATCTACTGTACTGTATTGAAGTTCAGAGGCAGTGCTTGTAAGAGTTTATCATTTGGATTATAATTTATTATAATTTATAATGACTCATGTTTATCTGTGTACTGGATCAGACCCACGTGAATTATTCACACACACTGAGAATCTACAATTAAACAGATCTGACTTCATTCTGAAAAATAAACATTTCACCTGGACAAATGTGAGATTGTTTGCTGAGACACCACCACATTAATTCATGTTCTAGAACTTCTTTCTCAGCTCCAACATCCTAGAACATAAAACGTCCATCTGAAGCCACTACAGAACCAAAGCAGTGTGAACAAATCAACTCATACAACAGAGAGAGAGAGAGAGAGAGAGAGAGATGATTTGAACGATAGAGTGCTCAGGTTATTTCCAATCCTTCAGCATACATTCACAGCCATTATGATCCTGCAGTCTATCAGCAGCAACATAAACCTTCCACAAACATCAGTCACACCTCCAGTAACACAGACATGATCTATGCCACTGAAACAATAACAATAAACTGGACTCAAACCCATTAGCTGTGTGAACACATGAAGCAGATACTCACTGGTTCAGTTCCACGTCCAAAACGAAGGTCTTCCCAAACGCCTGCACCTGAAAGCTGGCCTGGGCCGCATGGTTCTGAAACAGACCAAAGAACACAAAACTCATAGTTCTGTGATGCCACACATGAACTGAGACAATAAAAACTGTTACAAGAAGGTTTTGTGTTTTGGCTGACATGTTAATAGGTTTTAATTCAGCACATACACTGCGCTGTACAGGACGGGTGTGTGTGTGTGTGTTAGCTGTGTGTGTGTTAATTCACTGCCTGCTTAGGGTCCATCTGGCCAGACCAGCAAACCCCCCAGGGGAGAAGGGATCTGTTGGCTTGCGATGCATTGTTCTCGTTGCTTGAGTGAATATGTGTTTGGTGGAAGGAGAGGGGGGCAAAAATAGAATCACGTGAGGGAGCTGAGGGGATTCTAACACCCCCAGGGGAACAAACGTCTCCCAAAACCAGCAATGCACAGTTATTAATTAAAATGAGAAGAAGAATGAAGGGGTGGATGAAAGAGGGAGGGGTCCATAATCGTCACCCATGAGTGACCTCCTGACTAAAGCTGAGATACACATCCATCTATCTGTTCCCATTAGACGAGTGTGTGTTACACTTAAACACAACACACAATATCAAACAATACTCAACAAATTAAAGTTTTATCATATAAGTGATCACAGCATTGATCGTATCATGTAACCCTGTTTGGCTCCTATTTTTTATCTGTATCTGTTTTAAATAAAGAGGCTCTAAAATTAGCCAGCTAACAAATGCTCTTTGTTTTTTTCTGGCATCAGATAATTTCCATAAATAAAACTGTGTTTGATCTGATTTTAGCCAAAACTGAGCTAAAAACAGACCTGAGCGTAGTGATGTTTGCTTTTTTAAAACAGAGCTGGTGAAGCTGAATTAATCTGAAAGTAAATCATTGAAATATGAGAAAAGATAAAGCTAGCTAAATGTATTAGACACAGCGATGATTAAATCAATACTATGAAATCAAACAGAAATCAGCTGCGATCGTCGCACAAAGGGTTAAATGTCACACGTGAAAACACACACCACACACACAAATCATGAAACAGCATTGCCAAGACACACACACATTCTCAACATTCACTTATATTAATGAGACCACAAGCAAGTTGCCAGTCTGTGATTTTTGAGAAATATTAAACTATGGACAGCATTAAAAGATCCGTGTATCTGATCAGATGAAAACTAATATATTCTATTCTATTTCTAAAAACAAAAAAACAACATAGTTTTCATGACAATCCTAGTTCACTTAAAATGTCTCATTCTTATCTCTCTAGCCAGGCAAAACTAGAACAAAAGAATCTGAACACGGTCATTATATCCCCAAACCTCTAATAGCATTAAACACTCCACCGGGGAACCAAACGTATTGTTTTGCTTTTATCATCGCAGCCCAGGCTCTGATTTCTTCATCCAGTGTTTTGCTGAATAGTGTCCGGTGGATATCAACAGTATCTGTCCTCTGTGAACAATCCCTGCGCGCTGGCTGAGAACAAGCATCACATGAGCGTCATTCTGTGTCCTTTGTGTTTCCAACGCAGTGATGCTATGAGACCCAGTACGGGCCTGCAGCACACATCACACACACGTGCTTTTCTGCTTCATCATACCCCCTTAAATAACACACTGATTTTACTGCCCTTTAAACCGGCTACAGTCTGACAAAAACACAGTAAATGAATGAACCACAAACATGATGCGAGCGCCCGTCTCCAATGGCAACGGGAGGATGGGGCAGACGGATCGCATATGAAGAGATGAACACACCTGTTTACTGTCAGGGCTCGTTCGGACCCGTGTGTTCAGCACATCGTGAGCGGTCTGACCGTCTCCGTCCGGTCGGTACACTAACCGGACCGGTACCGTGTCCTCTATCCCGAGGAACCTGCCGTCACCCCGCCGAGGGCTCGTCTGTACCGAGGCGTCTCCTGTAATAATACATACACATAGTGTGTGTGTGTGTTTAAAAACTACACATTTTACTCTCAGTACATTTACAGACACACACATATAAACATGCAATTGGCCCTAATGTGCGTTTTTAGACGCGCTAAATAATAAACGACGCAAGTGCCACTACTTGCTTATTTCATCGTGACGTGTATTATATAAACATATAATGTAGTTATATAAACATATAATAATGTGTATATTAATGTAAACAGTGAAATAGACCGTCACCTGCGTGACGTACGCTGCCGTATATCCCGCAACTCATCGCCGCTACGTACAGACACAGAACGGAAACCCCGTAACCGAGAGGCATCGTCACCGCATCCAGAATCCCCGTTAATACCGTAAATCCCGGTTTACACCAAATGCACCGGTTATATCCCCAATTAAGCGCTATTTTCGGTGTCCCTCAGGAAGGCGCGCGCATCCTCTCGCTCGCTGTTGCCATTAGTGACGCGGCGCGGCGCGCGCAGCCTCCGCACCGGGATGCGCGAGCGGTGGACCGGACGGAAGGCTGGAGGTCAGCTCGTTTTTCAGCACCGAGAAAGACGGAAAACCTCCATCTCTCCTGAAACGCCAGCCGACTGACTGCAGAAACGCCTCGCGAATAAACAGGAGCGCGCGGGGTGATGGGTAATGTAGTGCGCGCGGGGGCTCGCGCCACCTGCCGTCACCTGCGCCAAACGCACCACGTGACCTCGTTGTTGACAGACGCAAGGATGCGAGTAGTGAATTTAGAGATTAATTTTATAATAACTACTGTTATTTTTACACATTCCTCAAGTTAATATGAAGGAATAAACAGTAGCTTGTGTTTTACTTTAAGGACACATGGCAATAGTTTGAAAGAATGATTTATAAAATCACATCTGATATCATTTCTAAACATCAAAAACATCAAAAAGGCTAACAAATGCGTTTTAAAAACATCTTGCATTTTATTACAGGAATCAGGAAACCATTTAAAAACACACTGTCATATGGTTCAGCTGCGTTCGCAATATTAAACAAACAATAACAACAAACAGTTTGTTCTAGTTAATGAACGCTTCCTTTTAAAACCTGTATGGTTAAGAATGTTAAATTGCATCCTATTAAAAAAACACACTTATACATGTCCTCCAGTGTGAATGATCTTTGCTTCTCTGATTTAAATTCATTTATATTAATCTGAGTAATCCTGAAAGTCTTCATTTATGTTATTGCTGAAGTGTAAGAGCTGCAACAGGTCCAGAGCAAAGACAGAGGCTCTCTCACTCCGCTGCTCATCTTTACTCACACTCTCTCTCTCTTTACTGGACTGCATGTGCAGGGCAGGTCCCTCTGGTCTCCTCTGTCTGACCTCTCGAACCTTTTCCTGCAGTGAACTTGAGTTGCTGTCTGGGTTTAGTTCAGGTTCTGTTCTGGCAAAACGTGAGCAGAATTCCCACTCATAGGATCCACGCTTGGACTGGGTCTTCTCCAGAACATCAGGTGGGTCTAACAAGCCATCCGTACTGCTCCAGGAGAACTCACATTGACCTCTGCTGCGTTTACGAACAAGTGCAGACGTGTCTGTGTTCTGTTCGGACCGAGGCTGCTTCCCTGTAGAGCCCAACAGCACAAACTCCTCGTTTCTCAGCTTCTCATCGCTGTCAGCAGCTTCAGTTTGTTTCTTCACCGCAGGAATGAGGGCTGCATGCAGAGGCGTGGACACGCCGTGTTTTACGCTACAGGAAACATTACAGCTATGAAACATAAAATTCATACCTGTGTGTTCAATGACAACTGAATACATTAATTAGTAGTCTGACAGATGCTGTGTCTGTACCTGTTAGTTTGCATGCTGATGTTGATGAAGTCACAGGTGAGTCCTTCAATGAGCCGATCCACAACGCTGTACTCCTCACTCTTAGAGAAAGTCTGATGTTGAGAGCCTTCCAGGTGCTGGAGGTCAGAAGGTCAAGACAGGTCATGCATTTTACTAACATTCTGTTTCAGCTCAAATGTAAAACAGTCAGTTATGATTATGCATGAGAACTGAAATGGATTTTTCAGTACCATCTTTAGGTTGTTGAATTTGACCTCGCAGCACTCGCAGAATCCCTCATTCCTCTTCTCTCTCCTCTCATGTCTGACTGTCTTTTCTTGAGTTTCTCGTTCATCTCCAGACCTCCAGAGAAACAAAGATTTTACTTCACACACAAAACTATGACAGATGTTACTGGAGCTGAGCAGTACTATAGTATAAAACTAATTATTACATCTATAGCACAAATGACTACACTGTAACATTACTTTACTGTGACATGAGTTTAACTTTATTTTACTCAGGTTTTCAGTAATGCCCATCCTACCTTTCCTCTCTCTGTTTCTTCTTCTCATCATCTTTTTCACGTTCCTCCATCAGAAAGGGGCTGAAGGGCAGAAGAGACCGCATGTCGCATGACGGCATGTTGGAGACATGGAGGTAGATGGGTTTATAATGCCTAAAAACAGCAGACACTTATGAAGTTAGTGGTCTTCAGATCAGATCAGTTGCACTGGTAAATCATTAGCTCACACACACCTTAGCAACAGCATAGCAACACCCTAGAATTCAGGTAGAGACAATGTAAAAATGCAGCTGTTTGTTATGGTTCCATGTGCTCAAATTTAATTTTATTCTCTCTTTTATCAGCTTTGTATCCATGACTGGTTTGTTTCTCACACTGTTTTATGATTACAGCTCATTTCATCAACACAAACAAACACAAACAAACACAACCTGCTCGAGTCTTCCACTTTCACAAACGGTCGGCTAATTCTCCCAGCTGTAAATAAAGACAGATTTCATCAACTGCAGTTTATTACTTCAGGAGAAAACATGCATATATAATGAATTAACTAACATCTGTTCTTACCTCTGTGTCTCTGATATGTGGTTTTCTCTGAGGGCTTGATTTTGGCCTAAAAATAACAGTTGATACATAACTGAACACATAATGAAATAATGTTTGTTTCTAATATACAGTTTTAATAGAACAACTATTTACACTAATTGAACCTGTTAATATGACTGAATAATGTGTTAAGAAGCAGAACTAAGAAACTACTCACAGGTTTTTTAACTACCGAAGCAGCTGCTTTCACTGGAATCACTTTTGTTTTACACTTGTCAACATACGAGATAACGTCTGTAAGAAATCAAGCATATTCATTTAATCACATATTAATCTGTTAATGCCCAGTTAAATACATGCACCAACATGCTCTTATTTTACTAACAATGCAGGTGTTTATGATGATAAAAATGTTCATGACAAAAGGTTTTAATGATACCGTCAACATGCAGGATTTTGACGCCCCATTCAACAGCATTGGATAGGATTCCATTCATCTGAACACGTTCCTGAGACACAAACAAATCCACAATCACAAACGTCACAAATCCATCACAAACGACTTTATAAACAAACATCAACTCACCTTTTCCTTAACTGCTCTCTCTACTAGTGATTTTCCCCGACTTACAGCTGCCTGTGAAACGCCAACACAAAACACACAAAACATTTCCAGTTAAGCGTCAATTTAACACAATATGAGAAAAGCAATAATCAATTAAACAGAACACATTTACTGCCTTGAAAGAAATATTAGAAAACATTATAAAAACAAAGCAACACAAAAAGATAAAGAACAATACACTTCACAAACAATACACTTACACTTCATAAAAGTAATTACATAAGTTAACATAAAAACTCTTGTTTGAACCGCTGTTGATGTTTTTTCTTTACTGCAGGTGTTTTTTGGCAAATAAAAAAAATGTCACTTAGGAGGTTTTATTAAAGAACGATTTATAATTTAACAAGTTTGTTGACTTAAGTAAGACATGCAGCACAGAAGCGTGATAACTGACCGTGTCTGCGGCCCCCTGAGAGCCGCTGCTGTGTCCCTGTCTGTCCCTCCTGCTGCTGGGATGAGGAGAGCTGACGTCTGAACCCGGGCTGGGAGAGTCCGGCAGCAGGCGCTGGACAGAACGGGCCCCTGGCTTACTGGACACCAGATACTTGATCTCCTTACTGAAGAACTTCTCCACTGTCTGATCAGAACCACAGATAAAATGACTTGTGCTGGATTATGTGGGAATATATAGAGGCTGTCACACAAAATACAGAACACTGAAGTCTGTGGGACTTTTGATTGATGGGTTTATAAAAAATAAAGTAAGTGTAAATTATTTAAAAGCCACTCTCCTCCTAAATAAAGATGTTTACATGTATTATGTGCACAACATCACAATGATTGTTCTCGGTTAAAATAAGCTTCACTTACCCCACCAAGATTTGTGATGTCATGTTCTAAGGTTTGTGTTTTTCTGTTTAATGGCAAATCGAGGTAAAATATTCTCCCTCTGAGAGGTTTGTTCAGATAAACATCAACGTCTGGGTTTATTTTTCTTTTAGGTGCTGCGCAATTCAGTTTTAACCTGGAATCTGTTAAACACAACAGTAAACAATAACACATGGTTAAACACCACACGCATTATCTACTTAACCCAACAACTGTGAGATGTTTACTATGATTGTACATTGTTATATAATATGATGCACTCCATCAAATGGTATTTAAATAGCATTAAAAAGCACCATGACGCATATTTAAAAGCACAGCATTTCCATACAATTTCTGTTAGTTTACTTCATAAAGATACGCTTAATAAACACATTTTAACCATAAGTTATTATTACTATTACTGTAATACATCACCTCGATTCTTACATCTGGAGAAAGATTCGTGCTTCATAATGGGAAGTGAAGGTCGTTACAGCCCTAAACAGAGTTTGTGTTAAACCTTTAACACAAGCTAAAATAAAAAATAAATGCCGCATGTTTTTATAACAGTTTATAATAATAAAATGAGCAGAAACACGTTTCCATTTTCCCGCTCGTCCACCAAACCTGACGTCATCCGTCAATTCACGCCAGCAGATTCGCCTTATATTTTTTAACGTTGGTTAATAAAATGTATGCGAAAAGTATAAAAAATACAGACAACCGAGATCAAATCGACAAATCTGTTTTTATGCGTTAAATATCTATTGTTCTTTAAAGATAACATTAGACTTTAATGACCGTGAAATTTCAAGCGTGACTTTAAATGTTGAAATTTAAAGGTCCAGGAGCGACGAATGTGCTGCTGTGAAACAAACGCGTAACGTTACGTCACGTGTTACGTAAGCGCAATGGCGCACACTAGCGTAACGGCGTGAAACTCCAGCCTCGACGTTAAATGCATCAATACTGTGAGATTGCGGCGTTGACACAAGATGACATGAGCTGGTTTTGTCGGGTTTAGGGAGGGTTTGTGCTGATATCGTGAAAATAGCGAGAATAGAGTTTGATCTCTGACGACAGTCGCTGCGTTCAGAGTTCAGATGAACGAGCAGCGAGAGTTTGTTAAAACAAAGTTACAGTGAGTCCATTTAACAACTTAATCTTGTGCACATGACTGTCATTCACCGCACAGTTGCGCTAATGTAACTACATATAATAACCGAGTCCTGAAAGTACTTGTGCGTTTTCATTTCTCAGCATCAGGTTTTGAGATGGTCTGTCAAACGGCTTCCCAAGTGCCCTCGGAGGGCATTACGCCTTTCCAGCAGATGGTGGCATCCTGCTCTGGGGCAATTATTACATCACTGTTCGGTAAGCCTGGGGTGACCCACCAGGTCGGGCAGAAACACTTTCTAATTGAAGTTTTAACAAATGGAAGTAATGCTATTACTGGAGCCGAGTTTGTGTTAGTCTGAAACATGTTCAATGACAGATCTGAATGCCATGCATATGTAACTGCCTGATTTACATGTAAGAAAGAGGGGAGGACACTTGTACTTGTAAATGACTCTATGCTAGGTTAGGGAAACTGGCACGACTGTTTGTCGCTGCAAACTGTATTAAAGGTGAAATTGCTGTTTGTATGCATATGACCTGCAGCGCACACTGTTAAACGTGATGTGAAAATGTTTTGTCCACAGTAACTCCTCTGGATGTGGTGAAGATCAGACTGCAGGCACAGAAGAGCCCTTTCCCCAAAGGCAAATATAATTCATCGCTTGTCTTACCTAATGTTTCTGTATAAACAGCCGAGACTTGATTGAAACCTACACCCTCATGTTTCCGTGACAGGAAAGTGTTTTGTTTACTGTAATGGTCTGATGGATCATTTATGCGTCTGTGAGAATGGAAACGGTAAAGCGTGGTACAAAGCCCCCGGTCATTTCAACGGCACTGTGGTAAGTTCAACCATCCATGTCAATCAGTTATGCTGAGGGTCAACAGTAACAGAACTAGTTTCAAAGAGATAAATAACTTTAGTTTTTGAGTTTGTTTAAATGTAAATGTAATGTGTCTGTGAGAAGTTTAATCTGTTTCTCGGTGGCAGGATGCCTTTATTAAGATCATACGCAGGGAGGGAATCCGGTCGCTGTGGAGTGGTCTTCCTCCAACACTGTATGTGTTGAGCTGCACTTACCATCTTTACTGCTGTCTGAACACGGCTGGGAGAATGACGACACGTTTCTCATTACAGAATAATGGCTGTGCCGGCGACTGTCATCTATTTCACCAGTTACGATCAGCTGTGTTCAGCCCTCAAAGTCAGGATGGGAGAGAGATCAGATGCAGCCCCGCTATTGGCCGGCTCTATCGCCAGACGTAAGGTTTAAACTGATTAACTGTTCGATCTTTATCCTTTGCCCCATGTGTGACCTACTGCATCACTGTGTGTGTCTGTCTCTGTGTGTCTGTCTCTGTGTGTCTGTCTCTGTGTGTCTGTGTGTGTGTCAGTGGGCTCAGTCACAGTCATCAGCCCTCTGGAGCTGATCCGCACAAAGCTTCAGTCGGAGAAGCTGTCGTACCGGCAGCTGAGTGCTGTGATCCGGTCATCGGTGCACAGCGAGGGCTGGAGGTCTCTGTGGAGAGGCTGGGGTCCCACGCTACTCAGAGACGTCCCCTTCTCAGGTGATTCACACACACTGGAGTCTAGAATCCTATAGGAATCTATACAATTATGTAAGAGTACAAAAACGTATAAGAATATATACTCTGTAGGTGTGTATGAGTCCATGAAAATTACATATATATTGCCTATAGATCCCCTTTTAAATTGTCATATATAGATCATATATGTACCATTTTGAACACTTGCAGCTATGTATTGGTATAACTATGAGAAGGGGAAGTCGTGGCTGTGTGATTATTACAGCTCAAGTCCAACCTTCGCCATCACATTCACAGCTGGAGCTCTGTCCGGATCGGTGAGTACAGCTGTGTCGTCACATGACCGACCACTTCTTATTGGATCACCTAGCATAAACAGAACTGAGGAATTATGGGACATGTAGTTTACATTCCAAACCAGACAACAACAGAGTTGTTGTTTTTTAGATTGCAGCCATCGCCACGCTGCCGTTTGACGTGGTGAAGACCAGACGACAGGTGGAACTTGGTGAACTGCAGGCAATGAATTGTGGGTATTGGAGTTTTCTCTCAGCTGTGAAATATTTTAATAGCTAGAAATTGTTGATTTTGGGTTCAATATCTGTCAAATTATTAAAAACATCCCTATGCTTTTCATCATCTGTTTGAGTTTTTTTATTATGTAGAATATAATATTATTAACATACAGTTTGTGTCTGTAGTGTCCACACATGTCTCGTCCAGCACTTATAACGTAATGAAACGAATAGTGGCAGAGAACGGACTGTCTGGACTGTTTGCAGGTAAACCTCTTGTAATATTGTATGTTGTTAATATGCTAAGAATTGCCACTAGATGTCTCAGTGATACAGCACTTGTTTCTCTCTCTCTCTCTCTCTCTCTCTCTCTCTCTCTCTCTCTCAGGGTTTATGCCCAGGCTGATTAAAGTGGCACCGGCGTGTGCTATAATGATCAGCACGTATGAGTTTGGAAAAGCTTTGTTTCTTAAGCGTAACCAGGAGAAAGAGATCGTGACTGGACTGCAGCCCAGCACCTGACGTGTCACACTCTGAATGCTTGATCAGATAGACTCAAACGCAGCACCACACATTTTTCCCATCATGCATCAGTTCTGTCCCTCGCAGCCATTGGTCAGAACTGCCTTTCTCTCATTTTAAGGAGGAGCAAGTTGCACATATTTTAGATTTTTAATTATAATTTTCTTCTGCTTATGATGATTCTTTAAATCAGACATTTGACTACATTTTTATTTATTAATGAATAGATTTGCAAAATATAAATCATTTATAGAGTCTCTGTGAAGAAACTCAACACATGTAAGTTATATTTCAGTAAGACACTGATGTCAGTCACACTAATCATTGTGATTTAATTTTTCTGTGTTCAGTGGAACAGTTGCTGAACGTTGTGGAACCGTTTCAGTTCTGTCTGTGTGTTTTAATTCTCTTTTAATGATAACTGTGTGTATATGGTGCCAAAAGATTCGAAACCAGGTTGCCCTGCTACCCGTTAACTGTTGAAATGTTTGTTTTATGTACTTCTTACCCAGCTACAGCCTTTAAAGTACGGGAAGTTATTTAAAATAAAGGCTTTTTTAAAAACTGCACATTAAAAAAGTCCTCATTTTTAAATTGTAAATATTTCCTGTAGTTGTTTCATTTCTAATCATGAAACAGCATTTATATTTACAAAATACAGTCAGATACTCGTTTGAGGAAAACACAGCATTAACCCTCAAACGTTTTGCACCAAGTACTGCCTCAGAAAATGCCACCACAATAATGTTTCTTTAAAGTGTTTCAACATCAACTTATATTGAATCAGTGACTCCTCTGCGCACCACAGAACCAGAGGTCTAACTTCATGAATGTAAAACTTTAAAGGTTCAAACAGAGAAACATCTGAACACTTTAAACATGCATCATTGCTCAAAAACCACGGTGCCATCAACAGGAAGGGTGTAGCGCAACCTTAATAACACAGAAGTGAGTGTTGTTGTGGTTTCCTTTCGCAGGAGGTCCATCAGAGGAAGCAGCGCTCACAGCAGGTCGTGTCTGCAAATCTGCCTGAGGATGTTGAGGTTCTGGTTCTGTAAGATCTTGGTCCTGAGATTGGTGTGTTCGTATGAGGTTGCACCGCGCCCCCGCGTGTCGTTCCCTGGAGGTGAGTGGAGCACAACATTTACACATTTATTTTTCACATAATCGATCAAACATCAGCAAACGTTCGAGTGACGATTTTATATTTAAAATATATCATCCATGCAGTAATAAATCTGTCTTGCTGTGATATTAAAGTGATCTGAGACTGATTTCTAAACTCATTTACTGTACAAATAAAGTTTTTAACATATTTGCCTCTTTATAGAAATGTAACCTTTAATGGTCAGATGTGATGCTATAGAAACAGACAATGTAAAAGTTATGTTTTTATTTTGAAAAATGGGGGCATGAAAAATTTTCAGTCTGGCCTCAACACTAAAATGCATAATGACAAAATGATTTGCAGGGTTAATAACCAACACAGTAATGTTGTTTGCAAGACGTTCAGGAAATTACCTGTTAGCCCACAAACAGATATAATGCAGAGTTTCAGTATTGCTCAATGTCCGTGGCCGAGTGAGAAGCGGAAAGAGTTTCAGAGTTGTTGGTGTGTTTTTAAAGACAAATTTAAACATACAAGATGATGAGCTAGAACTCAGATTCTCATATCTTTGTGTTTATAAGAACAAAAGTTTTAATGAAATCACCTTGACTAGATGTAAGAGTATGTCAACTCTTAGCCCAACCCTTTGAAACTTTTTAATGAACAGAATCACTTAATAAAATTCACATAAATAAGTATTTCTCGAGGTTTTACCCATCAGATGGATGCAGTGCAGGATCACATAAAAATGACTTAGGCTGCACAAATATGAAGATAAGGTCTCTGACAGGAAGTCCGGCGCGGGCTCTCAGCATCTTCACCAGCTCAGACGTGAGCAACTACAGCGTCCTGCTGCTCAGCGCGGATGCTGACACACTGTTTGTAGGCGCCCGGGATGCTGTGATCTCATTGGACGTCAGCCAGCCTGACAACATGACCCTTAGTGACGAGGTGAGCAAACTTCTGATGTGCATCAAGCATCGGTTGATTCGGTTCCTCAGGTCATGATACCTGAGAAACATAAACCTTCATAAAGTTAGTTCATGCAGTTAGGATGTACTTCTGATGTTACTTTAAAATGGCATTTTTAACAGTTGGAGTGGACGTCATCTGAAGATAATCTGGAAAAATGCCAAAATGCCCAAAAAGAGGTAAAAGTTATCGACACCAGAACATGTTTCAGAACCGAATCATTTTATGTTCATAACTTTTCAGATGAAAGAAAAGTTTTAAGCTTGATTTTTCTCATGAACTCTACAGGACTGTGGAAACTTCATTCGTGTTTTGCAGTTTTTTAACTCTACACATCTCTTTGTGTGCGGGACAAATGCCTACGGACCACAAGGCCTCATAATTGTGCGTAAATCAAAACTTTGTTAAAAATGACAAGGGCACATCAATATAAACAAGTGACATTAACACGCTGCAAGAGTCAATAACAAATAAGAATATTTATGCATTTAATAGATCAGGTTTAGCGTATTAGTAAGAAATGTATTAAAACAACAGTTGATTGTGTTGCTTTAATTGTTGTTTATTTATATCAGACCTCCGGTTAGTCAAGGTCACAAATCTCATAAACTTACCGTCTCTGTTTTAGGCAGCGGATTCTCTGAACGCTAGTCGAGACACAGTGGATGCCAAAAACTGCTGTCCGTACAGCTCCACTAAGAGAAACACAGCCGTCATCGTTGGTGAGAAAGACCTTACACTCGTGTGACGATTGTGTGACAACCCAAATCAACAAATAAGTGCATTTAAGATAAACATTTATACATACATTCATTTTGTGTGACTCAAACCCATAATCTTGATGTGACTAGCACAATGCTCTACCCAGCTAACATTTTAAAGTTGTAATAATGTTTCCATTAAGTTTCAAAAACAATAAAAAAGGTTATTTGTAATTTTGCACCTTTTTTATTCTGTAACATTTTAAAAATGTTACACTAACAACTTAGGAAAAATGTTCTTGATATGTGATATACAGCATTAAAAACCTTCTACTAACATTTCTGACAGAACATTTTAATAACTGTTAGAGAACATTAGCCAATGTTCTAAGGATGTTCCCTCATGATCTTTGCTTACAGATGAAGAGTTGTACACAGCCACTAATATCGGCTACTTTCATAAACAAAGCGTCATAACTCGCTGTATCAGCAGAGGAACCCAGAACAACTTGGTTCTTGACAGCGAACCAGAATTATTAAATGGTTTGTATTTGTTCTGTTTAAAAATTTGTTGTTAAGTTCTCCCATGATGTCAAAACCCAAGCTAACAATATTAGGCTTAACTTGATCAGTTTTGGAGTGAAATGTTTTGTTTTTCTTTCAGGTCCTGAATTCATAAGTTCCACACACATCTCCAGTGAAGGAAAAGTCCTGCTGTTCTTCAGAGAGGCTGGAGATGCGATCAATGATTTATCTTTACAGTCTTTCACTGTGTCTCGTGTGGCACAAGTCTGTACAGTGAGTCAATATTTTTCATCTTAATTGTGATTCAGAATGGTAGATTCACAATCTCTAAATGCATGCCAACAGAATGGTTACAATTTTAACTCTTCTGAAAATATCTGTTCCAACCAGGATGATAACGGAGGGGACCGGGTTCTTCAGAAACGCTGGACGTCTTTTGCTAAAGCCCAGCTGGTTTGCCAACAACAAAACAAGCTTCAGTTTAATATCCTTCAGGATATTGTCACTCTGTCAGACAGCGGCTCTCCTGACACTCAGTTCTACGCTGTTTTTACCTCTGAATGGTTTGAAGCAAATCTTTATTAATGATACAAATATTTACTGCTTTGAAAGATCCATGAGAAACTCTCATCTCTCTCTCTCAGGTCTCTTTCCTCTGGTCTGTCTGCAGTCTGTGCTTTCAGTCTAAAAGATATTAAATCAGCTTTTTCAGGGGATTATAAAACGTTTCAGAAAGATCTCAACTACTGGTCACACGAGCCAAACTCAGACGGCAAGTTAGGAAAGGTAACAAGAGTTTAAAAATACAGAAGATGTTAACCTACAAATATCTCAGCGTGCTTGTCTTTCACAATAACGCAACATTTTTATGTTGTATGAACAATAAAATGATATTTTAAATGCTCTAGCAACATTTGACACCATATTACAATATATTATCATAACTTTTTAAAACTTTTCACTAACAACTTAAGGATAACACATTTTACTAACTCAATTTTTGTACCAACGTTCTACTAACTGCAAGAATGTTTTTGGATAACTTAGAGAGAACTTTTAGAGAACATTAGCTAATGCTCTGAGAACATTTATTGTTAGCGGTGAACACACAACAGCTTTGACCATCTCCTCTTCCTCAGTGTGGATTATTTAATGACAGCGACAATGTGTTAAACAAAGTTAAAACAACGTTCCTCACTAAACAAGCGGTGCATTCTGTGGGGAAAAAACTGCTTCTGTCATCCACTCAACATGTTTACAGCCGTGTAGCTGTTCAGAGAACAGTAACTGCAGTCGGGAAGAGCTACATCATACTGTATCTGCTCACCGGTAACTGATTTTTCTTCAGCACAACCTTCTGTGTTTCTGTTGTATCATTTATAACCAATTTTATGTTTCCTCAGAGTCCGGGTTTCTTCATAAAGTGGTCCTGCTGCCTAAAGGTCCTCATATCATCGAGGAGATCCAGGTCTTTAAACATCCACAGACTGTGAAGTCCCTCCTTCTCTCCACCAGCAAGGTTTTTAAGTTAATTTCTCTCTGCTTATTAGATCTATTTTAACCTCTGAATAAAATGTTTTGAATGTTCTTAACCCTACTATTGTCTTTGGGGTCAATTTGACCCCATTCAGTGTTTAATGTCTAAAATTCTTGTCTGTAAATTTTTGGTTGGCATCATTTTTTGGCTTGTTATTTAATGGCTATTTAGGTGGTCAACAAATAAACAAAGTACTTGACACACAAACTTCATATTCAAAAATCAAAAAATCATATTCTGGAGGTTTAAATTGATGGGGTCTTTAAATTGAGGGTAATAGGAGGGTTAAAACTTAAAAAATCAACCTAAAATTGTTAGCTGGATGTGAGGTGATTTTATGATTATTTATTAAGTATCTCTGTGAATTCCTGCAGGCTGTGCTGTTCCTCAGCTCCTCTGAGGGCGTCTTCAGCGTCCCTGTGTCCAGCTGCTCAGTCTATCCCAACTGTGCTGAGTGTGTTCTGGCCCGTGACCCGTTCTGTGGCTGGGACTCAGAGTCCAGAGCGTGTACTGCTGTATCCAGTATAAAGTCTAACCTGTGAGTTCTCTGGTTAAAACCACGTCTGATCTATTGGTGAGTTTGGATACAGAAACTGAGCCCTTTTTTTGTGCCTCACACACAGACGACAGGACGTGGAAAATGGAAACATTAAAGAACAGTGTGAAGAGTTGAAAAATCGTGCCTCAGCTCCTCTAGGTGAGCAAATTTCACCAAACTAAAATCTGCAATCTGTAACATTTGACTCTCTACCGCCATCTCTGTTTGAAACGTAAAACCGCAGGTTATTCACTGTTATTTTCTTAATGTGGATAAAGTTTAAATTCAAACAGTTGTTGTACAACAAGCGACAGGCGCTGCATTAGCTCAGCTCACACACGCAGCTCAGCAGTCGAATCTTCTTTTTACAGATGTGGTTAAACCATGAGACTCACTTCCTGTGAAATCAGGACATAACACCTCAAATTCTGAATCATTTATAGAAACTTCCTGTTGACATCATTAATAAATGAAAAGACACTTTTAAACACTGATATGCGTTTCCTCAACAACTGTTCATCTGTTTAAACGTTTCTAACCTAAACATTTACAGATTGCAGCTTTTAGGGCTTTTAAAACTTCAGCCCTAAAAAACAATTTGTAAAGTTGTTGATGTTTCAGTTGTCCATAACAGGAAGTCCTAATCTTATAGAATAATCTAGAAGTCTAATTAAAGTGTTCAAATGTTCGTGCTTAACTCACTTACACTCATGCTTTTGGCTGATACAGTTATTATAATATATATACATATAAATACATTTGCTTTTATCCAAATCCATTTACAGTGGATTTAAGCTTTAGATTTGATCAGTCCATGTGTTCTCAGTGAATCAAACCTACAACGTTTGTGTTGATATAGCAATATTCTACCATCTGAGTTACAGGAACACCGTGTGACGTTGTGTGTGATGTGTGTGTCTTTCTCCAGTGACACTTAAAGCACAGCTGAACGAGTTTGTGGTTCTGCCATGCAAATCCAGGTCCAATCTCGCCAAAATGTGTTGGAGATTTCCAAACGGCAGCGTTGTGTCTCAGTTTCCGTACGTTGTGTGGCCCGACGGCAGCCTGAGCTTTAGTGTCACGCCAGACACTGAAAACGTCTACAGCTGCGTCTCAGAAGAGCTGGGCTTTCTCCAGACCATCTCAAGCGTCTCTGTTGTGCTCTCCCACCAGAAGAGCTACTACACAGAGATGGTTGTGTTCTGTCTGCTGTTCCTCCTCTGCATCTGTGTCTTTGTTGTCTTCATCGTCCGGAGGCAGAGTGTGACGTGTAACAAAAACGGCCCTCAAAATCGCCCTAAAGCCTCCGAGACTGAAAACATCTGTCGAGCAGAACGAGAGGAAAAGCGAAACCCCAAAAGCTGATATTAAAGCCGGCGCCTCACTGGGACTCATAAAAATAATGATTTTAAAGTTACATGAGACGAGACCGTAACTTTACCTGCCTTTACAAAACGCAACATTTGCATTATGATGTGATTCAAAGATGTACTATTTTGGTTTTATTTATAATCATGTAGGTTTATTTATAATTATTATGGACTCCATGTCAATCCAAATTGAAAAGATATTGTCTAGGATGTTAAGTTATATCCACAATAAAGCACATAAATCATTAATCATTGGCTGTATGTACATTTTGTGCTTTAATGCATCTAAAACGTGTTACATGCACTCACATCAAACCATTGTTTCAAACTTTTATTTAAAATACAATGAAGCTACATAAAGAGACTTAAAGTTTTTGACATTTATAATCTCAGAACCGAGAGGGTATTTGTGACATAAACTAAAATGGATGACTCGAATCCATTTTATTTCTGTTCATTATGACTCGTTCCAGAAGGAAGGAATCATGATTCAATTGAAATGATTCATTCGACTCTGAAGTGATTCATTTGAATGATTCTCAGGTGGTTCGCGGACTCCCTCTATCGCTGAATCTCTGAATTAAATATAAATTAAAAGACTTAAAACTATTACGAAGATGCCTGGAGGTGCCTGAGGTGGGACTTAAATCACAGACTCTTAAATCACATGTAATGATTCAATTCAAATGATGCTTAAATCACTCAAACGTGTGCAATACATGAACTAATGGATGCAAAGGTGAAAACAGCCGATGATGAAGCAGGAACAGTTTTCCTCTGGTCTGCATTTTCATTTTAACACACTGATGGATGCAGAATCCGGTTCAGAGTCTCTGATCCGCGTTCACACACGAACCGCATTTGATCCGGCATCACGCGAGTTAAACTCCAGTGGGAGGAAACCTGTGTTTCCCGTCAAAGGTTTGCTGGTATTGTGTCGGTAAACGGGTCAAATAAAGGATCGGTAAGTAATAATGTTTTCCTGCGTTTCGTTAGTATAAAGAAAAACAGTTTCTATCTAAAAACAGTTTTAAAGACGCGTCTGTGTAAAAACTCGCCAAGTGCGTTTCAAAGCAGTTTGGCCTTAAACCCAGTAAGCTGGTCTAGTTTAGTTTAGTCTGGTTCAGTCCAGCTGGTATTAGAAACTTATAACAATATAAAGTATTGCATCGCATAATGAAAGCGAAACCAACATCTGATCTGATGTTTGTAACGTAACAGATAGTAGTATATATACACAACATACCATATACACAACAT
>JBAJNP010009084.1:0-18846 GCA_036877545.1 Yasuhikotakia modesta
GCCATGAAGCGCAGAACCCTCAGACCGGCCCGAAACACACCCGCACACTAAAACATCTCAAACTGTTGAAGTCTCTCGTCGCTGCTCTGCTCACCAGTTGTTGCTGAATTTCAGTGACACATCTCTCTTCAGGTACTGCCCAAATCATGACTGGACCGGCATTYCCATCTCATGGAAAAAACTCAGAATACAGAAACAGAAAGGGTGGAATTCTGATGCAAGAGTCAGTTAAATATTATGATATATGATGTTTCAGATAAGACTTTTGGTATATAGGGTGTGTAAAGGGTGGCAGATCAAAGCTCTTAAAAGTCTGATTGTGCAAATGCATTAATATATTGCCCAGTGGTACAGGCATCATGTAAACACAACTGCTGTAGAATCAACACACATTTTGTCTTCATTATAAACTCACTGTTGTGAATCAGGGTAAGTTAAAACAGCGATTGACACTGTGCTTACACAATAACTGATTTTTGCTCATTTTTAACTTTGACTTAATCTCTGGTCCACGTTGCAGCTTATTTTTTAGTACTGATAAAAAAATGTATATGAAATTTACTGTAAGTCATTTGGATAACAGCGTCTGCCAAATGAATGTAAAATTCTTGACACTTTCAGCCTGTTTCACACATATTCCATTCATTCCAAACAATTATTACTGATTCATGACTTTAACTCCATAAGCATCTTAGGCCACACCTGAGGATGGCTGGGAAAGACCGATGTCGAACGGAAGCATGTGAATGTGTGTGAAAGTATACGGGATGTGCTAAACGTCAAAACATGTTGAAATAAGTGGTGTGTGTTAAAACGTGTGTGTGTGTGTGTGTGTGTGTGTGAACGAGAGAAAGAACAAGGGTGGGATTTGAACTCAGGAGGTGTGGTGTTTCAAAATAGACCATTATATAAGGTATGTGTGGCCATGAGATGCTTTAGGAGGCAAAGAAATAATAAAATCTGTCAATGTCAACGAGTCCATGGTTTTACACACTATTTATTAAACTTCTTTTCCAGCCCAGGTTGATCTTTGTGAAGTTGTCCACATCTGGGTGAAAAGAGTGGCATTTGAGAACGCTAAAGTGAAGGGCAATTTTATTTCACATTTTCCATCACATTATATCTCATAATTATATCACAGATTTGATGACTTTACTGTAATGTGAAAACTGTAATAATGAAAAGCAAGCAGGTGCGACCAGACGTTTGCTGTGCACACGTGTGCTCTGATTTCAACATCACATTTAAAGTTAAGCCCTTTATCTAGGGCTGGGTGCGAGAGGAACGAAACTCTTTTTTTAACTATTTGTTTGTGTTTTCATTATCTATAAAAGATCAAACAATAAAATCAAATATTTTACAAAGATAAAGATCTTTTAGAATTGATCACACAATTGCCCAACAGTTCCTAATCATTAGATTAATGCTAATGGCTTGTGCTGCAAACTATTTAATGCATCTTATCAGCTCT
The DNA here is from genome assembly GCA_036877545.1 of Yasuhikotakia modesta. Taxonomy (NCBI): domain Eukaryota; kingdom Metazoa; phylum Chordata; class Actinopteri; order Cypriniformes; family Botiidae; genus Yasuhikotakia; species Yasuhikotakia modesta. The sequence continues at coordinate 1,472 of JBAJNP010009084.1, forward strand.
TCTCAGGTAACTTTCTGACTCTGTCCATGTGAGGTCACTTCTGTGAGGTCAGAGTTTCGGCTTAAGTGTTCAGCTTCATTACGTTTGTCAATAAACCACAGAACAGTCTTGTTTCTGCAGAACTGCTAAACCACAGAACACAGTTTCTGCAAAACACCTGACACAAATAACCGTGTTATTTCCCCGTGTCAGTAAATTTAAAGCAGAAGAAACAGAGAAATCATTCACCAGTAGACAGTGATTTATTTGACTGTGCTGAACAGAAATAATGTCGAAGGAAATGTGTGAGAGAGTTATAAACAAGCTTTCGTCTGTCTCTCTGAGATCAAACACAAACTCCCAGAAACAACAGCTGGATGTTTTTAACGTGTGAAAGTTCAAATGATAAGAATTGTTCCCGCAAGGAATTATGGCTCACATTTCTAAAGCAGGTTACACCCAACTCCAACATAATCCCGAGATCAGGAAACAAACACACACACACAGAATTATATGACAAATAAACTGTATTATCACACACACAAACAAAGATGTGTGAAATATATTTATACACCCACTATAATGCATTTTTAGGCTGTTGGCTAAAGCTAAAGCCTAAAGTTTAGCCCTGTACAATCATTCCATATCAGGTACTGAAAACCTTTGACTCCTCCCTCAAATATTTAAAATTCCTGAAAGGAAGCGATGATAATAATATTAATAATAAAAGACTGAGTTAATAAAATCCAGAGTTGTGAAAGACAAATATGTTACAGATAACAAAAATAACATGATGTAACATCTGAGTTGAATTTTAAAGTTGCTTTTCATCTTGTCAACTTAAGACTCAAACTTTTAAGGATCTCTCGCCCATGTCTGGATTTCACCTGAAACACTTGATCCAAGCAGCTGCCATTAATCCTGTAGTGCCTGTTGTTTTAGTTTAATGGTTCCGCCCTGATTACTGGGCCGTGTGACTTTCACATGGTGCCAGAATCCAACCCAAACCCAATGAAATGAATGCAAACGTCTCACTCAGGCGACAGAAGGGCTGTTATACTGGAGGCAGATGTATGCCAGTGTGTCAAAGGCCCACAGGGGAACTTGTGAACGCATCACTTAAGAAATGCTAATGCAATGGTGCCATCTAGTGGAAAGACTGGTGACACTTGGACTTTTGTTCTTCCTCACTGTACCTCATCCTCCTCATTAGCCCTCATGCAAACAAAAGGACTTCAAGTCAAGTGTCATTATATTATAAACTTTTTCAATATAACAATATATATAGTGATGCTGTATATATGCTGTATGTTATAGTTTATTATTTGCAGCAATTGTTATATTATGGGATGGATCTGATCGATGGGGGATTCACGCCTTTCCGGTTGCTACGCAACAGCCGTCCGCGGTCACGCGTGCGCGCGGTGGGAGTTTCAGTGCGGAGCGGATGGAGACGGTGCGGCACCGACACGGGAAATAAACGATGCGCCTTCCCCCAAACTCCCACTTTGAGATTTTACTCCGACGACAGAAGGACAGGTCAGTAAACCGAGCTTCCGCTCCCCGCTGGTGGCGTTTAAATGTCCGCTTTATGTGTCCCGCGTTTGACCGTGACGCTGTGACTTTTACATACCTGCTAAAATAAATCTGTCACGGTCATAATAAACCTGAATCAGAAAATAGAAACTCGGCGATTTAATATATAAGTGTATTATTAACGCTTAAAGAAAATCGTGAATAATTGACGTAATACGCTACGTGCGTCGTCAGCACCTGTGCGTGGGAAATGTAGTTTCTGTAGAATAGAAAGTTCTATCAGTGTCAGTCTATTGTCTCCGTGATGGACTACATGTCCCAGAGTGCTTTGCGCTTTAGGCTCGAGCAGGCGACGGTCCGCTGATTGTTGGACGTCGGACCAATGAATGACGAGCATGGGGTGATGTAGGGCGGGGCTTGGGTTTGAGGGCTGCTGATTGGCTGAGGCGGTGTTTGGGTGGGGTCGGTATGGACGCTTTTGGCACTGCGGCGAAAACTGGAGACGCGATAATAAAATCATACAATTTCATTAATAAAGTATTAATAATGTCGTTATAACTGGTGATGAAGTGCGTGAGTTTCTCATGCAAACAGGGGAAAACCTGCTGCATAATGTCTTTAAGCCTTAAATCATTATTGTTACTGAATGCAACGATAAACGTTGGTGTTGTTAAGTCATCAGTCGGACATTTGTCCCTGAACTGACCTGAGAACAGAGAAAACTGAGATTTAGTGCAGAATGCATGGATGATACCGACTTTGAAATGTTGTATTTATGTGAAGTACTTTTCAAGTACCTAATGCTGGCATGTAGCAGTCAGATGCATTCCCTTATTCTTCCTGAAATGCTTCCTGAATTTGTCTCAGATGACGGTGACAGATGTCTTAATGTATGCAATCGGTTTCACTTTATAAGATTCATGTACATTCAGCCCTTTGCATGAATTATAAACGATTGTCATTTCAGAAGATGAGAATTATTGTGAGGTTTTGAAATGAAGAAATGTTTCTCTTCTGGTCTGAAGTCTCTCAGACGCACACAGTACTTGTAAATAACATTTATGTAGCTCACAGTTATGTGGAAAACAGTCTGATGGTCATTTTTAAGTCTGTATTGACTGTAACACTGTGAGACTGTGTGTAAACGTGGAGTCTTGTCTTTGTGTCTGGTTGGCTGTTACCTGATCCTCTGCAGACATTACAGGACTGTGATGTAGACGGATCCGTAACATCAGTGATGGTTTTGGACACATTTGTGCATGTGTTTGTGTGACCTGACAATTGATACATCACCTATATATAATAAAAATGTTGTCCTTACAAAAATGTACAAAATGTTTGAGTAACATTGTTTTAACCAAGCAATAACGTTAATGCAATGTGCAAAAATTAACATTTAACTAGAACTTAACTAGAACTTTCAAAATAATCTCTTTAATGTTGTTGGTACAGAAATGATAGAAAGCTTTCAACAGAAACCTTTTACACCCTAAAATTGTAAGCTGGGATATATTGGACTTTTTTAAACATAAGTCCATTTGTTCTGTCGTCTGTGTTGTGTTCATATTTGTAATGGACACAGACTGAAGAGTTTTTATTCAGTCAGTTGTGTTCAATATTTAATGTCTTTCTCTCCAGATACATTTATTTCTGAATGTTTACAGTGATCATTATTTTCACACCATCTGGTTGTTTGCTACTATCTGTAAACATTACTAACTACAGTTTCAGTGAAAACAGAAAACAGTGAGTCAGGATGTGTTGCTGATGTTTTGAGTTGTATGTGTTCTGCAGGTAAATGGACTGGTCCGGTGAAGCGCTGGCCAGCAGATGCAGTGTGTAGGGCCCGGCGACCCCTGCGACCACAACATGAACGGGGCAGGAGAGCAGGTCGACATTCTGCCGGCCAACTGCCTGGTGAAGGAGCGCTGGAAAGTGGTAAGTGTGTGTGTCGTAAGGGTGTGTGTGTGTCGTAAGGGCGTGTGTGTGTCGCTGACCGAGGGTGTGTGTGTTTCGTTGACCGAGGGTGTGTGTGTCGCTGACCGAGGGTGTGTGTGTCGCTGACCGAGGGTGTGTGTGTCGCTGACCGAGGGTGTGTGTGTGTCGCTGACCGAGGGTGTGTGTGTCGCTGACCGAGGGTGTGTGTGTCGCTGACCGAGGGTGTGTGTGTGTGTCGCTGACCGAGGGTGTGTGTTCTCATATCAGCTCAGACTGGCTGCTTTCCAAACATCTTCTAAATCAATTGGCTGAGGGCCTGTTTGTAGCGTTTCTTCCTCATAAACAGGCAGATGTCTGTAAAAAAGATTCATTGAAAAGACTGCCATGGTTGTTTTACTAAAGTTTAATGTTTTAGCCAAAATTAATCAAAAATGTTTAATGCATGTGTGTCTGTCCGTGTCTGTCTGTCTGTCCGTCCATCTGTCTGTGTGTTCAGCTGAAGAAAATAGGAGGCGGGGGGTTCGGGGAGATATATGAGGCCTGTGACCTGCTGACACGAGAGAACGTGGCTCTAAAGGTGGAATCTGCCCAACAGCCCAAACAAGTGCTGAAGATGGAGGTCGCTGTTCTGAAGAAACTACAAGGTGAGGAGGTGTAACAAATGTGAGCAGCTTTATCTCAGAAGTGCATGTTTATGCAGTGAAGCTTTTGTAAAAATATGTTTATCTGTTAATATTCCAGTCATGATGTGTTCATATGAAACACACTCACACACTTTCATGCCTGTCAGCTTGACTCAGCTGTGCCTCAGACACACCACTGGGAGTCAAAGAGTAATAAGCGGAAAGAACTAAATGGAGAAGGGATCTCTCGCTCGCTCACTCACTCTCTCTTTTTCTCTCTCTCTGTCTCTCTCTCCCTCCCTCTGCCTTTATAACCTTGATGGAGGACATGCTTGAGAAATATAAAGGCCTTTTGGTTACTGTCTGTCTCTGTACCTGCTGTGTGTGTGTGTGTGAGTGTGTGTGTATATCTACACTTCCCGTTGCGAGAGAAATGTCAGATGCAATATCTGTGGCTCTGTATTATATCGGTAACATTATTATGTTTATTTGTTTTGTGCAGGAAAGAATCATGTTTGTAAATTCATTGGATGTGGAAGAAATGACAAGTTTAATTACGTTGTCATGCAGCTGCAGGTACGGCTGGAATTTTAACTCTGTTTGTGCGCATGGTGGGCGAGAAACTGCACTTCATTTTCTCCCTCTCTCTTTCTGTCTTTGTGTAGGGCAGGAATCTGGCTGATCTGAGGAGGAGTCAGCCGAGAGGGACGTTCAGTATGAGTACGACTCTGCGGTTAGGGAAACAGATCCTGGAGGCTATTGAAGCAATTCACTCTGTGGGCTTCCTGCACAGAGATATTAAACCTGTGCGTCTCCTGTTTCCTGCTGCTGTGTTACTCTGTGCTCTGCRTTCTGCTGTGTTACTCTGTGCTCTGCATTCTGCTGTGTTACTCTGCGCTCTCCTGTGTTACTCTGCGCTCTCCTGTATTACTCTGCGCTCTCCTGTGTTACTCTGCGCTCTGCTCTGTTACGATCTGATCAGTCTTTTGATTGGCATGAGCTGTTTTTTTACACTTTGATCTGTTATGTTATGTTGTGTTTATCTTTTCGTTTCTCTCTGTGTTTTAGTCTGATGTAACTCACACACAAACACACACATCTCATTTGTTCTTGGTCTCTCTCCTGCATTTAGTCGAACTTCGCAATGGGTCGGTTGCCGTCCACCAGCAGGAAGTGCTACATGCTGGACTTTGGTTTAGCGCGGCAGTACACAAATACTAACGGCGAGGTGCGGCCGGTGAGTGTCGCTGTGATTCTAAAAGCGAATCAGATTCAGTGGGAATCAGCGATGTTGAAATTGAGTTTGTTTATTTTAAGGCAAAAGAAACTAGCAACATTTTTTCATTCAGTTTTGCATATTTTGTTTTATGCATGTGCAGTTATGTTTCATATATAGCTTGTAGTGTTTTTTTTGTTTAAGGAGTTTTGTGATGAATCAGTTATCATGAATGAATCTTATTATTTGTGTTTCGAATTGATTTTTACGTTTCACGTTTCTCAGTTTTGTTTTGCAGTTCTGTTTTGGCTCTCATGTTGAATCGCATGTTTCCCCGCCAAAGATGTTTGTCCCTGTTACCATAGCGACAGTCATATTGTGAGTTTTCCAAAATCAGCCTTTTCCCATATTTCCTAAAGGTTCTTAAAAATGACCCACAGTTTTGAAATATTTATGCCTTTATATATGCAAAGCTCTGACCACACCCACTTTTTCTATAAGCCTATTGTATACCTGCATCCTTCACTTCCTGTTTATGTGGAGACTTCCTGTACATGTTTAATGTATTGAATATTGGGCTTTGGACCACCAAAAAAATTCTAATCGGTACCTAAAATTCTTGTTGCTGTTCCTGACTCTTTCTTTTGATGGTTCCTTTGTTTTGATTTGTATTTATTTCAATTTCACCTCAATGTAAAATTAATGTGAAATTAATTTTTATTATAAACTTGTTGTGCTTCAGCCGAGGACGGTGGCAGGGTTCAGAGGAACAGTTCGCTACGCTTCCATTAACGCTCATAAAAACAAGGTAATTTGTGTCAGTTTTTTGTCAGTGTATAAAAAATAAACAGGGTCTGAACAGTAATTCTTGTGCTTTGAAAGTTTGTAATGCAATCACATCAGTAGATGTCAATAGAATCCCAGAACGACCGTCATATTGACACAAAACATAAAATGTCTGCATTAAAATTGTCATTCTCCACAGGAAATGGGTCGTCATGACGATTTATGGTCCTTATTTTATATGCTGGTAGAGTTTACGGTTGGACAGTTACCGTGGCGTAAGATTAAAGATAAGGTAAGATGGGCTGTGAACGTAACAGGACCAAATGAAGTGAATTAACGCCCATCAGAAGAGCTTTTACCCTCAAAGTTTCAGCCAGTTGTTGTTTGTGTAACAGGAGCAGGTGGGGCAGATTAAGGAACGCTATGAGCACAGGATGCTGTTAAAACACATGCCAGCGGAGTTTCACGTCTTCTACGACCACATTCTGGATTTAGATTACTTCACCAAGCCGGATTATCAGGTAAATTGTGTTCACACACACACCAAAACACATCTGCAACACTTTCCAAAGTTCAGTTAGGAGTCCTGCTCTCTCTCTCGCGTTTGTAGTTGCTAACGTCAGTATTAGAGAACAGCATGAAGGAGAGGGTGATAACTGAGAATGAGCCGTACGACTGGGAAAAATCCGGAAACGATACGACGCTTCCCACTAGCACACAAACACCACAGCAACAAAACACCCGGCAAACTGCAGCCATAGTGGGGTAAGAATATACGTGTCACTCTGCATTGACTCTGCATTGACATTCTAGAATTTGGAACAGATTCTGAAGTAACTCTGCTTTGATTTTCTCTCTGGGTTCTTGGACCTCAGGATGGTGAACGTGACGCCGGTTCCTGGAGAGTTACCGAGGGAGAACACGGACGATGTTCTGCTGGATGAACACCTGAGTGACCAGGAGAACGCGCCGCCTGGTTTGATACCCAGCAGGCCTAGCGACCCTCCGCCAGCCCCACCCGCTGGTGAAGGGTGGGCTGAGACTGACTTCAACCGGAACAAACTCAGGATCAGCATCAGTAAGGTACATGTTTTAGGTTTTGGAAAATGCTGTCAGTGTGGTTGTAAGATTAAAAAGATTCTTCGTTGCGTTTTTGTATAATGTAGCTTTTCTCTTCTCAGACACAGGAAGCAGCAGAAGAGGGGGAGGAGCCCGCGGGAGGAGCGCGTTCTGTCTCCCCAGGAAGGGGCGGGGATGCTCAGTCCCGCCCTCTAATGTACCGGAGAGTCAACAGTCCAGAATCGGACCGGCTGTCGGCTGCAGAGGATAGAGGAGATGGGGCTGATAAACGGTGAGATATCATGTGATTCTGTAACATTTATTACTTACATTCATCATTTTCGTAAAGGATAAAAGCTTCTTGTAAAACAAAATGCATTGTTTACTGTTCGATCCTGAGGCCCAGTCTTGTGTTCTGTGACAGCTCTCGTCTGGATTTGCTGGGTTCCCCATCCAGACACGTTTACTCCTCCCAGCCGGCGCAGATGTTCTCCTTAGACCCTGGGCAGGGGGATCGAGTGGCTGGTGGTCGCCATGACGTCTCCGCAGATGGTGACCAAGAAGCCCACAGCAACGCCTTCATCCACTCGGTCCCGCTGGCAGAAGAGGAGGACTTCAACAGCCGCGAGTGGGTGATGATCGATAAAGAAACCGAGCTGAAGGACTTCCATCCTGGGGCAGAACCCACCACCTCAGGCACCACAGATGAGGAGCCAGAGGAGTTACGGCCCCTTGAGGACCACGAGGAGAGGAGAAGGAGAGTAGGTGGTCATGGAATGGGCGGAGCGGAGGCCGTGGTTCGACCCAAAACGCAGCGTGGGATGATGATGGTCGCCGAAGAGGAGGGAGCTGGACCGAGCCCCTCCCACACTTATCACTCTTTGCCTCGTACCGGCCCAAGAAGGAGGGAGTTGGAGCCGTTTGGACCCGATGGACCGGTAAGTTTACAACTATATCTCAGTGTGTGTCAGGCTGTCTGCGTGGGGTCTTTGCTTAAATCATTAACCCAAGATTAAAATGTTGGGAATAAATAAAGCCAGGCTTTAAAGGTGCTAAATGTAAGATTTAGTCCTGTTTGAAACTTTTTGAACTTGGTTTAGTTTCATCTCTGTGAGTAAAAACATTGATGACATTTAACTACATGCATTTACATACATCTTCTTAACATTTACATTTATTCATTTGGCAGATGCTTTTATCCAAAGCGACTTACAGTGAATTCAAGGTACACATATTTTTATCAGGACTTGCCTTCYCCTGGGGTCGAACCCACAACCTGTGCGGTGTTAACGCAATGCTGTTCCAGTTGAGCTAACAGGAAAGCTGACAAAAACTCACAGAATTCAATTTGTTTAAACTGTAATTCATTCTGTCAGGAAGCAGAAGAGAGATTTAGCATCAAGCGCTGTCAGAAACCTGACAAAACAAAATTTAAGATAAATCAGCAAATATCTCTCACATGGGTAAAATTCTCTCTGTGTTGTTTAGATTGTGGGACATTTGTTGTGTTAGTACAGTATACAATCATTGTTTAATGACATCATGTGTAACCAGTCTATTTTAAACTTTATTTGAAGAAAGTTTATAATTACCATGCATTGTGTTCCCCGTTTATATATGTGTGTGCGTGTGTATGTGAACGTGTTTTCAAGCTCAACAACTCACAACCAAGTCTATTTTCATACAGGGGTCTGTGCACACATTGGTTTCTCACAACATGTTGGACAAACACAGATTTAAATGAAGTTTAAGCCTGTCTTTAGCATTCAGACAGATGTGGGCTGGTCTTATTGAGCTACAGCACATCTGTGCGTTGTTCTCCATTTTCTATAATGTTTCGTTATGTTTCTATTGGTGTGTGTTCACACACAACCTCACACAACAGAAACACGCTCAAGCGTTTCTCAATACGTCGCGTTTTAGTTTCTCCTCAGCCTGATTCCTCTTTTCCTCCGCTCTTATTGGTCTTTTTCAGTTGGAGGAGGACAGGCCACACCCACATCACTCAGTCCCGAGGCCCGCCCATTTCAGAAGACTGGCGTCGTATGTGTTTTCCTCCTCCGCCGTGGACACGGAGGCCTTCCCCCACGACCCCGCCCTCAGGGCGGCGGCCATTCAGCGCAGCCGCTCGGCCGAAAGCAGCCCCGCCCACCGACACGCCCACCGCAGACACATGCCCCTGTTGTCAGGCAACCCCAGAGCCCGGCATTCTGTGCTCAATCTGCCACGCTTACACATTCAACAAATGCTGGCCAAACTCATGAACAAGACATGATTCCTCCCATCCTCAACACGCACTGACACACGTGTGTTTAATAATAGGGGGAGCGCATCACAAGCTTTTGTGCCCATAGATAATAAAATCAATTCAGATACTTGGGCAATAAACTTGGTCTGTGATTGTGAGACAGTGTGTGTGTGTGTGTGCGTGTGCGCGCATGTTTGTATGTCTGTTTGTGTGTGTGTGTGTAAGAGAGAGATATGATGCTTTTTAGGTAAAATGGGATTTTTTTAATGTTGGGAAGATAATGTTGTTGTATTCTGCAAAGCAAAGCAATCCTGTACAGTGTTGTGAAGTATATTTACTCCCTCACAGAGCCGCTGTTTACTGACAAACAGACGCTGAAATGAAACCACATTTTTACCTTCATGTTAAGGCTGCTGGTGTTCAGTGGGATGAACACATTGACTGTAGTGTTAAAAATGTGTTCCTGTCACTTCCTGTGTTCAGACATGCAGCAGAAATCTGACTTATATCAGATTGCCTGAACTAAACAAGTGGAAAATGAGTGCAGGTGGTCAATCCTAAAAATCAGATTGGATTTGAGTGCAGTGTGAGCAGAGTCCTAGTTCCTCATTAACACCCTCTGTTAAAGGGTGACGTGAGATGCAGGCTGGATGCTTTGAAGTTTTGAATGTTGGAGTTACAGTGAATGGTAGCCAAAAACAGATATAACCAAAATGAAAAGTGTGAGAGAGTGTGTGTGTACTTATACATCTATCTGTGTGAGGACCATTGGGTGTTAGGACTTGGTTAAATAGTTAGTTAGGGAGTCAGTTAGGATGGTTAAGGTTAGCGTAAGAAGCTAGAGGTTGCATTGTATCAATGAACGTACACACAAAGATAGATGTACAAACGTGTGTGTGTGTGTTCACAGAGGACACTACAAGGACACACAGTGCTGGCTAAGCAATTGTTTTTGCAGAGTCCATTCACATCAATATGATCTCAGCAGTTACAGCACGTAAAGATGTGGTCACATACCACAACATGTTTCTCCAGGCAGGATAAATGGATTTCCTAAGCATTGATAGGAGATTGGGGATTGATAGATCTCTCTGTAGCGATTCTTACCGACTTTACCGATTTATTAGAGATGTCTGAATGTCTGAGGAACGGAAAGACTTGAGGTGGTTTTGGGAAAGAACATGTTTCTTCTATACAGATAAACAAATATAAATAAAGTGCAATAGAGTTTAAGGCAATAGGTGTGTAAAAGAAAGATTGAGCCTCTTTGTTGTCATGCATGCGTTAATGATGCACATGCAGATATTTGACTGTGTTTTTATCATTTAGCAAAGGAACGTTGCATTAATGTTGTTATTTGGTTATTGACCTCACGTGATACTTGAGTTATGCATAAATGAATGCATAAATAAGCTCTTAAATGCAAACACATATTATTGCGTCTTGTGCAGTTTTGTAAATATGTGCAGGGGAAATTGCAACGCCCCCTGTTAGATCTTATTGGTCTGATATTCTGCTTCATAACTGAACATTTAAACATTAAATGTAATGATTGGCTGCGATTGTGTTACATCATGCCACATTTTTGCATACGGACAAATTCTTTATTTCATTGCACCCGTTTCGATATTTCATATGACACACAGGAAACAAACGTAGCATATCATTGATTTTTCAGTACTGTACGGTCCTCCGACCAGGATGAGTTTGAATTTTAGAATATATACATATCTGTGGTATATAAACGTTGATTGTGAACCGTCTATGTTTTAACGCTTCACTTTAAATATGTTCTTATGCTGTAAAAGTGCTTACTTGTTAATGCATATGTCAGCCAACACGCTATAGATGCAAATGATCCTTTTCAACTATATTTTGCCTCACGGGAACGTTGCAACAAAGTCTCTGTTTGTGAACTCACTGTTTGTAGCCATTGCTCCTAGTATTTGTGCTGCTGTGAGTGTTTTAATGCAATTTACACCAATCACTGTTAATCTGAAGTCACTCCTGTACTGTAACGTGTTAGAGGAGTCTGTAGTGTGAACAGTGTGAGACAGCCGATCCAAATGTCTTCCTAACCGAGAGAATAAATGCAGACAGATAATAGCTGTAGAACAAAAACACAAGCGTATAAATGTTTTTGTCTCAGTATAAGCTAACAGGTTTGTGTGTCCCAGAGAAACGGCTTTTCTCTCGTCTTGCTTCGCACTGTTAAACATTCATGACAGCTCGTGTCTTACAGTAACTGGGTCAAAACTGAGCTGGTCAGAACCAGAGATTAACCATCAGCTAAGACCAGAACACGAGGATGTTTTTTTACATCTATTTGTTAAGAAGTGTTTTGGCAAACCCAACATGAATATTTTTGGGTTTCTCACAAATCTGTATTATTGTTCTTATTATTAATCAGTGTTAATTTATATCACACACTGGACTTTTTGTTGCTGATAAGGTCATTGCTGATCTCAGACCTGCTCAGAAGCGTTGCGTGTGTAAATCAGGGTCTACCTTAAAAACAGTCGTTCACAGAAACGCTTTTACAGTGCAATAACCACGACGTATTTGTACAGTAGACTTGTAATATGTACAAGCATGTATTTTAGGCTTTTATAACCTGTAACTCTTTGGAGGAACATTTGAATGTGCTGTTGTACTAACACTTTCACACGCTCTGTGTTTGTCCATCATGCTGTCTTTGAGTTTTACACTTGAAATCACAAATGGGCTAAATCATTCAGAAAACATTACACTGTAAAACGGACTTTTGTGCCTTTTTTTTAAGTTATTTTAAAAGACAATCCTGCCTGTATTCAACCAAATCACGAGTAAACGATCTGAAAAAGTGACTGAAGAGTCGTCTGCCTCTGTGCATGATGGGAAATAATTGGAATGTGTTGTTGAGTAATGTTAGATTTATCCAATACAATCCAGTAATATCTGGGGATTAGTAATATTTAAATGAGTGTCATTTTTTAAAACAGGTATTTGCTGCTAAAGGTAGAACAGTGTGTGTGTAGATTGTTTACAAAAAGTTAATCTAGTTAATTAATTTTAATATGATAACATTGGGTTTAGCAACTGCATAAATCTAAACATTTACCACAAATAAACACTTGTGCTCATAATGAAACAAAGTCACACCCTGTCGTGTGTTACACACAAAATTATTTGGTATTTACTCCACTGGTGTTTTGACACATTTGTGTATTTATTGATAAAGTCATTCTGACAATTTGCTGGTAAATTACTAGAATAACTACTAATATTAGCATGTGGAAGGTGCTAATGTTTCACTGATGTTCTGCTTTTCTCACGCAGGAGATCACAGTGGATGAATGCCTGCCCTCCGTCTCCCAGTCCCGTCTGAGGCAGGTGGACTTCATCTCTGGCGTGTTGATGTTTGATGACCTGAGAGACGAGGGTGCAAAGGCCGGGGGGTCCGGCAGCGATGGAAGCCCCCGCAGCAGCGACGGAAGCCCAGAGGGTGCCGCGTCCACCCTGCTCGCGCCCGCGCACAGAGACCACGACCAGGAAGAGGGTTCGCGCACGCTGGTGCTGGTCTCCGCTGGAAACGGACAGGTCTCACCCGGAGACGGACAGGGTACCCTCGCCGCGTTGACACCGCAGGGAGAGCGACCCGTGCCGGACGAATCAGAACCCGGGACTCTCTCCTCGGTCATTAGATCCGAGCCCAGGCCTATCGTCATGACAACTGCAGCCGTGATCACAGGCGGTTCTTCCTCGCCTCCGTTCACAAAGGTGGAGCGAACGTTCATTCACATCGCCGAGACGACACACCTCAACGTCATGACAACCAGACACCGGCCACCCGGCATGGAGGAAGCGACGTCCGCTGAGCGTGAGGAGTCGGGCGGAGAGAAAAAACGGAAGGTGGAAAAGGTAAAAGGTGAGGAAAAGAAGATACACAGCAATGGGATTGTATTGCAAAAGCAGGATGGAAACAGGAAGGAGGAAGAAGAGGAAGACAATGAGGAGAAGAAGGGAGACAGTGAAGCTGAGAACAGCAAAGATGAGGAGCCAGAGGAGGAATTAGCATTTAACAGTGTCTGTGAAGAAGCCAAGACTGTGTCACATGACCAGCCAGAGACAACAGCTATTGGCCCTGAGGAAGCGGCCACAACAAAAACCAGTACAGAAGTGGGACCAGTGAGTGTCACACCAGTAACGGAGTCTCAAATCAGACAAGAGCAGAAAGAGGGTCTCCTTCTGACCCCTGAACGAAAGCAAGATGAGGAGATGCCCTATTCTCCACAGGAGGCAGATTTACCCAATCAAAAGACGGAGTTGAGCACGCAGCCCCACCCACAGAGGCGGAGCCGTATTCCTGTGCTTGTGTCAGAGGACGAAACTGGCTCAGAAAAGTCATCGCAGGCAAGTCAAGAGCAGCTGCAACGTATCCGCAGAAGTCACCATAATCACCTCGCTCGTCTCGTTCTGGAGCGCAAACACACACATCTGATCCGTTCCCCCTCAGCCTCCTCTCGCTCCACCACACTATCAGCAACTGCGTCTGAGGATGAAACGAACCAATCAGATGACTCTGTTAAACCCGAAGGGCCAATAAAAAGCAGGATCCCTCGCCCAGTTACACCCATAAAAGGAGTTTCTGGCCCATCAGCGGGCACAACACTCCCACAGACCCAGAGATCAGTGTCTTTTATTCAATACAGGTGGGTGGAATAAACACACTGTACACACACTCCACACACATGCACATACTCTACACACACCACACACACATGCACATACTCTACACACACACACATGCACATACTCTACACACACACACATGCACATACTCTACACACACACACATGCACATACTCTACACACACCACACACACACATGCACATACTCTACACACACCACACACACACATGCACATACTCTACACATACACACAAAACTAACATCAGCTATTAAACTCAATACACTTTCTGAACTAAATGCATGTAAAACCTGTAATATTGAAAAAAACTGTAAAAACCTGTAAAAAACCAAATGTATGTAAAATGTATGTAAAACCTAAATATGTATTTTCAAGAATTCATACTGACTTTTGTATCAGTGACTAATGTAAGTCTGTGTTTCTTCTGTCCAACAGAGCCAACAATTCTCTCAATCCCACCATACAGAAGTCTGCAAGTCTTCACACAAACATCCATCAGCCGCCAAAACTTCACCTCCGCCCCTCCAAAACACTCCCACCGCGTTCTCCATCCTCAAGCCCCTCCCACCCGCAAGGAACTCGGACCGCCCCTCGTACCGCTTCTCGTACCTCAGCCTCCAATGCCCTCCGAAGCGTCAGCACCTCCCCTCGCAGTTACCCCACCTCTCGCACCGATAGCCCCTCCCCTCAACGTGCCCGCCAACAGCCGTCGGCCAATCAAATGCCAAAACCGTCCCAGCCGCCCAAACCTCCCAGCCAGTCACAGCCCAAACCAAAAGCTCAGGACTCCGCCTCCAAAAAGAGCAAACCCCGCCCATTAACCTCATCTCAGAAGAAGAAAGATCCAATGGAGTCAAAGGCTAAACCAAGATAATTGCAGTGCGTTGAACAAGGACATAAATCCTCCAATCCGGAGTCTCTGTTTTTCCTCTTATCTGCAACATCATCATGTAGGAGCTGCTGGTACGTAACAATCACTCTTCAGTCATCGGTGTTGGACAGAACCTCTCAAGAACCACAGCACACACAACCAAACGATAAACACGGACGTTCCTTATGTAGCCAAGTGACTGCAGCAGCTACCTGAATACCTCTGATGAGGAGAACCTCATTACACGCATATACAGAGTGTGTGTGTTTGTTTGTGTGTGTGTGTGTGTGTGTGTGGGTCAGTTATCATGAATGAAGTGTGTTGGACAGATGAACACACCTCATATGCCTTAAACCTTCACAGGAGAGATTTGCTGGCATTCCTGCGAGGCTTTCACAGGTTTTATCTGTCAGTAACACAATCAATCGTATCAATCGTAAACACTTTCTGTTCAGTTTCATTCATTTAATGGTCAGATCTCTGTGTACATCACTGCAGGTAAACACATGCCGTTAACTTATTTACATTTGCAAATGTTTAAAGGTTCGTTTTTGACCAACATCAGAATCTGGAAAAAATTGCTAAAAGAAAATGTAACTTGTGAAAGTCTCAAAGGATGAAAGTCTCAAATCTGCGTTTAATTTGTCAGTGTTTGGGACAGCCTTATATCACTGCAGTGTGCTGAAATCTATATTTATCTCAGTAATAATTATTATAAACTTGGTGGTTCTGTGCAGAACATGCAGGAAATATGTTAAGATACATCTGTAATAAATTATCATATAAATAAACAGAATAATTAATAATAGAAATAAATAAAAACTAACTTTGCTGCTACAATCTGATGTCAATCATGTTATCATCTTGGCCCCTCCCATCATTTGATTCCTCTCATTCTGATTGGATCAATTTGTTGCTCATTTCTGTTAGTCTTTTGCAAAACTGTAGATAATATAAGCAGTACTTTTGAAAACAAATTTATATTTTTGTTCCAAAAAAAGAAAACATTGCCAGTTAAATGAATGACAACAGGAATATTTTGTTGCATTTCTTTTGCTTGAAAACGTGGCGTTCTGATCCGAATGCGTCTGTAAAGTTCAAAGAAAGTTCATGAAATTGGGTCAAGGAAATTTTGCACAAACACACCGAGGAGCTTCAGTGATCTGAACTAAAATCTGGAACCAATATTGTGTGTGAAAATAGCATGTCTGAAATTTGTGATTGTATGTAGGGTGTAAAATTGACTGTGACTCCTGTTGACGGGTGTAAACATGTATTCGGCCGTCTGCTAATGTTAAACTGATTAAGGTGCTATTCCAGAGTGTTTGTTCACGCTGTTCCACTCGCTGGTGTTTTTATCGTTCTGTGATTGGAGTAGAACCAGAATCCTGAGAACTGAAAGCAGAAACATAGGCTGTCGTTTGTGGACACTAGTCAGTGTTATTTGTGAGTTCTGCATATATGTGCATACAAGTTGTGGACTGCAGAACCCACTGCGGAACCATTGCATGAAATAACAGGAACACAGCTGTTGACACCAACATACGGACAGATGAGGTCATCGATTTTCTCTTCAGTTCCTTTGTGTCTTTGGTGACACTGTGAGAATTTGCATGAATGTGAGTTTAATGAACTAACTTTTTGAGTTACCACAAATGACCAATGACATCATTCAATAAAGACATTTCATCACCAATTTGGTTAGTATGTTCTCTGAGGTCCAGTGTGTGTGTGTGTGTGTGTGTGTGTGTGTGTGTGTGTGTGTTATAATATAAGAAATAACTCCCTTGTAATTTCTTAATAGTTTATTTAAATATATTTATCTGTGATGCTATTATAATCCTGTGTGGAATTACACATTATAATCGTAATTGTTGAAGGTTTATCACATTTTAATGTCTGTTATTGTGTTTAATCTGTCTGTATTCTCATTAATTGTTGTTACTGATTCACTTGCAGGACGAGTTTCTCACAAATGACTGACCTGATGAAATGGCTTTCAATGGATTAAAGATTTCAGATGTTTATTTACTGAACGAATCCGCTGTATGATCAGAAATGCGCTGTATACACAGTTAATGTTTGTATTAATGTATGCAACATACGATATAATGCTATAGGTAAACAGGAGAACGCATCTGAGACGGTCGGGTGTGTCAGTGTATGTGATGTTAATAATCTACAAAGCAGTAAATGTGTAAATAAATCTATGTGTGTCTAGCACCTGCCCATAAATCTCTGTTACTCATTTGGAAGCATTTCTTTAGGGCTGAAGGCTGACATTTCTTCCAAAATCCCTCAGGATGAAGTTTGAGAACCTGTTGGCTGAGGTTGGAGGTTTTGGAAGATACCAGGTCACTCTCATCGTCCTCATGGTGATTCCGAGAGTCACGTTGCCCTTTCACTTCCTGTTGAATAACTTCATCGC
>JBAJNP010009085.1:0-18842 GCA_036877545.1 Yasuhikotakia modesta
TGCAGAAATTTGAGAATGCAGGGAGATGTTTACAATGCTCCACAGTAATGGGAGGCCACGGCTACGGTACCATTGAAACAGAAAATGTTTCTCAACGGTTAGCAGTAACAGAAACTATAGACACTGGACGAACTTGAAAGTGCACATATATTGTTCAACTTCAAATAAATTCCCCACTGAGACAGTTTTTGTTTGTTAGGTTACAAGTCTGAAATGCTAAAGCAGGTGCTACCCTCTAAATGGCTAAAAAGACGGCTATTGATTGTTGGCTACAGAGGTCTGGCCATTAGAGATACCTTAGTGGAAATCTAGCCTACTTTGTATAGAACTGCATTAAACAGCCACCTAGCTGTTTACTAGCTGCCTTGTACCCAGAATCCATATCTTTGCATTTCATAATGTCAAAATGAAAACAAACTCCCCATTCACCTGATTCTTCTTTTCCCCAAGCAGTTGGGATATTTCTGTCAATTTTTAACCTTTAACCCTGATCGTTTTCTTCTTTTTTACTTTTTTACTTGAGAAAGAAGCTTAGCACTCTACTGAAGTCACTCAGCAGACCACACACAGTTGAGGGCAAGTAAAAGGTCAATAAATAAAAAGACGAGAAAAATGTAACAGCCTATGGAGGTAAAAGATGGATTGGGAAAGTAAATGGTGCAACGTTTTGGTCTGTCCCAGCATCTGTTTTGTCCCACTGAGGTAACGCCACAGAAGGGAAACCATATTGAACAGGGAAACCTTGATGTGTTGGTGCTGAGAACCTAGACGGCCACACGGCCCTATATCAAAAATCCATCACACGAGGAGGGAGACGGATGAGTGAGACAAAGAGGCCATTAGTCATTGTTCTGAAAAGCTAATGATGAGTTGCATACAGAAGCTTACTGTATAAATTTAAATATTTATTCAGTAATAATTCATTTGCTGTAATGCCGCTGCTGAGTTTTGAGAAAATACTGTTGGGTTTTGACAACTTTGTGCAATAATTCAACCGAAGTGCTGAAAAAGTACATACTGAACTAAACAACATTAATTCTGCCACGCATTGTAATGTTTCTTAAGTGAAAAACACTCAATTAAAACACTGAATGCCTTTTTAACATGTCAAAAACCTACAGGCTGTATCAGGTGTTAATTCTATAAGATTCAATTAATCCAATAATGTATAACTTCATCAGTCTTCTTGATTGATTCCTGAAAAAAAACAGCTATTCTTCCTTTAAATTCTCAATTCCGGCTGCCAACTCCCAAGGTAAAACTGTTATTTCTTGTTTTGGATTCGCATGGGGCAGCAAACACAGCTTGGGAAAATCCTAAAGTGATTTACATGATAAGTGGGAATGCTCACCTGAGTAACGGATGCGAAACCCCTTGTGACTGGAGGTGTGATCGAAAGACCAGTGGAGATAAACCCTGTTTGAGGAACTGGTGATGCTGAGGGGAGATGAGTAGTTTCCACTTAGAGATATGAGGAGTGGACTCTGTCTTGAGGGACCTGCAGGTACAACAGTGCATAGGTTCTGAGAACAGATGTTTGACATGTTTACATTTAGCAGATGCTTTTATCCAAAGCGACTTACAAATGAAAGAACAATAGAAACAGTAAACCAACAAACAAAGGCATCAGCGTGAAGTGTCGTGCTAGCCTAGCGTAGTGCAAATTTACACTTGTTTTTTTTTTTTAAGAAAAAAGAGAAGAGAGAACAAAAGAAAGAAAGAAAGAAAGAGTGTTAGTGGGACAGGTGCATCTTTGACATGTTATGAATAGAATCCCCAGCTATACTGAGTTTAAAGGAACTTAACACTGCTTCCCAATTTGCTAGACCTCATCATGGGAAATTAAGCAAAAAACTCTCTTTTGTATCTCTTTCAGCCACTATCAGTATCCACATATCCTACAACTGCAGAATTGACATGTTTACAAGAAGCAGTGAAACCGCTGGCTAATTTGAGATGCATTTCTGTCACAACAGTTATTCCGACTCTCACGGTTAATGTCGAACGACAATGTTCCTTTCAAACACTCCACCGGCGGTGTATTCAGTTCAACTTAACTCTGATTCTGCCTGAAGAAGCCTGTGTGTATATTAAAGGCCATTGCAAATGTCACGCTAGTGTCTGGGCTGAGCTGCAGGGAGGTGAAGGGATCCGGTGTGACCTGTCCGCTTTTGGCATGTTGTGAGAAGGAAAATCTGCTTGGTGGCGCGACACGAGTTGAAACGATAATAGGCGTGAAGAGCGGCAGATCCCCTCAGGAGAAGCTCAGATTGTACTCCAATGACATGTAGATACAGACACCAACAGAAGAGCTCTGTCAGTCTCCACGGTTTGCAGCACAATGCCGCATGAGATGATTGTCATTTTAAGTCTCATTTTACCCATGGCTTTTCATAGAGTTGATGGATTAAAATGATCCCTCAAACTACCACAGCTATATATGCCATATAATTTTGCCTGAATCTTAGACTTCTGGAAAACATCAAACATCTGACAAACCAAATGTATTACTTTATTGACACCTTATAATTTAAATTATCTTAAATTTACATGTTCATCAATTGTTTCATCATCTTAGTTCTTTAATCGTTTTGACTTGTTCTGTCTTTAAAAAACTGCCTGTCTCAGCTGTGGAGTCTATTGGGATGATGTCACAATTTTGATGACTCTCCATGTGTGTGATCTGACCTGTCCGACCTGTAATCTAGTTCCTAATCTAAGTGTAAATGGGATCGCTTTGACCTTAGCAAAACTGCTGACCTCTGAATGGCCCTCAACAGACCCCTGCTGGCTAAAGCAATTTCCTTTGTCTTTTACACAGGGTTAACATTGAGTAAAAGCAGGGGTCATCCGTACTGGCCCTTCAACAACTCTCTCTCTTGCTCAATACATCAAGGTGGCTTGTAAAGTGCATGTCGGTAATTGTTTTGCAGGAAGAAGAATAGAAAAACACATTTTTGTGACCAACAGCACACGTCTGAAATAGTATGGCAATTATTTCAGTTTCTTTCCTATTCAATCACACTCCATCACAACCACAGTTAATAAAATAATTTGCACTAACTGTTATGTAGGCATGCATGCAAACACATACAGGTATGTTAACAGAACTGTGATAGTGCCTCTTACCATCAAAGATCTCAAGCTCATCAAACTGTCTGCTGGTTTGGAAGTGTTCAACTGTGAAGGTGATGTTGAAGCCTGGATCCACTTTCACCACCCATGAGCATGACTCAAAATGTGGGAGACTGCTGCCTGGAGACTGACTCAGGATTATCCCAGTGGAGGCGGTTAGCACCTCATTCATGGGACAGGTAACTATGAGGACAAGATAGTACAATACAACAGGTTTATAGCTTATTTTTATATGAATCATTGAACAATCTGTGTACAATTGAGTGTTGTTGTAGGCATAAAGGCATGTACAATATAAAACTATGGTAAAGGTTTGAATGTGGGTCGATGATAACACAAAACATGGGCCAGTCTGTCGTGACACAGAGAGCATTGATCACTGTTAAGGCTTCATCTCTCTCAGGCTGCTGTCACGCAGCATCATCGCTCGGAGACATTGATATTCCTAAGAGGCCCGCTGTGACATTTCCCACACTTTTTCCTTGAATTATCAGGCGATACGTCTGAGCAGCTTCGCTCAAATCTGGGAAGCCTGTCACTTATTTCTCTGTAGCTGTCTGCATACAAAGTCAGAATCCAAATACAAACGACAACATAAAAGGATAAGGCCTCATATCCGACACAATTCCATTATTTGGTGCCAGTTCTTCCGCGTGACGTGGATGACACAGATGAGCGACTACATACGGAATGTCTGAAACGAACCTGGCATCAGAACGCAGGATTGTTATCAAATATTTATGACACTTACGTTTTGGATATGAAATATGGATTTTCTATTGCTTGTCTTGCTAAATAAATGCACTGACGCTTCAGAGCCCTGCTGGTGTGAATATTTGACCGAGTTGATAGCTGTGTGAGACTTGGAAGAATTGAGGCTCGTTTTCCAAGATAATTTAACCTCATTGATCACCTCTGCTTATCTGAATATTGACGGACACGGCCTAGCAGAGAGGCTAAATCCCTGCAAATAATATGGCTCAGAGTAAACAGTTTGTTTCTATATTTGGCCTTTTTAAACAGTCTCTTAGTAACTCGTTTAGCATCTTAATTGACTAACATTTAAACCCACCGGCTCTGATTACAATGGATGTTATTCAAAGCAGTAAAGTCACACACACTGTTACATTACAAGTTACATTCCCAAGTTACATTCAAGCTCACAGCCCATTTGATGCTCAAATGACAATAATTAAATAACAAAATGCTGCTTTAAAATTGCTATATAAATAAACATATCATACTTAAATGCATTATTGTGGCTGTCCGTTGAGAGCGCGCAGAGCTCAGACAGGCTCTTGCTGTTTCGACACGTTTCCTTTATGAGGGTAAAATATAGGAGCGCTGAGTGACTGCTGGGCCTCTGAGGTGATATAAAATGTGAACGTGGTTTCATTGGAGGACAAACATCATCACAGATGCATTTCAATGTCCGCTTGAGTTCATCATCACTGTGTAAAACATAATACACCTCCAGTAACCTACATCTGTGCATGTTGGTGCTTACAAGTAACATTTTTTAAAGCATACACGTGGGAATTATTGATCTATATTTGCCTGTGCATTCAGCTGTTTAAAGCTTGCTGTAAACCTGTTACACAAAGACAGATTGTAAAGCAGCCAGCTGATAAATATGTTATGAGCTATTTTTTGATCGCCACCTAACTAATAACATTTTTAAGTATGTGCTGTATTCTTGATATTTACATTGTCAGAATATTTAACATGTTTAAATCAGGTTATATTGTAAAACATCACACCACATGCTGTCGGCCATGTTGCCTGTGGTTCCATTGGGAGTCCATTGTGGTTCCATTCTGCCCAAACAAATGGAAAAAGAGCGTGACCCTCTAGACAAAATCTCAGAAATCAGATTTCCATCAAGGCCTTTCAGCACAGCTGCAACGAAAATGAACTCCCTCGGGTCGCCCTTATCCCCTAATCCACTTTGAAATGGACTGTCATTGGTTGAATGTAAACAACAGTTTTGGTGGCAGATCCTGACAGAAAAGAAAAAGGCGTTTTCAAAAAGCTCTTCTAACAATGACAGTTGAAGATTATCTACTGTATGAGAGGAGGTCGGCGTCTAAAATGGGATTTTCAACTTAAAATGTCACCCTTCTGTGACAATTCATATATGCTTCAGTGAATTTGCAAATAAAACCAAAAATCAAAAAATACAAGAAACCCCTCAAGTATATACATTCAAAATGTCAATGTATAGCATTCATTTTCTGCTGTCAGGGAAAAGAATAAATGTCACACTTGAGAAAACTTTCAACGGCGGCCATCTATCTGTGTTTTTTTCTCCACACACAGTTTTTAAATAACTCACCCTGAACTTTTACTGAAAATCCCACAGGGATTATGTCTCTGTAAACAGTTTAATATTTAGTATAATGTGTTCAGGGCGGTTAAAAGATTGTTACAGTTAAAAAGTGGGCATACAAAGACAATCAACTACTGTAAATCACAACTACAGTAACATACTAACTGTAACCACACTGTTGCTGTAACCGCCATTTTGCAACTGCTACTATGAAGGAACATACAAACTCTACAAACTTTGAAGAGCATGATTTTAAAATGGCTAAGAAATGGAAAAAAATTGTAGAAGTTGCTGTTTGTTATACTTCAGGAGATAAAAGGCTGGTATTAAAACAAGCCATTTTCCTACATTTGTGCATTTGTCTGTGTGCACAGATACATTATTTTTCACATGCAAATGCAAATATTCATTATCTGTCTATGATGTCATACAAACTACATAACCAGATTAATATTTAATATATAATAATAGACAGAAATTTGATCAAACAAAACATAATAGAATATAACAGAAATACATGCACCACATAAGAAAATGTTTGGATATCCTTGTTACCAGCTGCATGCTGTGTGTGTATAAACAGTAAAACTGTGTTTAGAAAGAAGTCTTTTATAGTGTGTGTGTGCTTAAAGAACTGTCGCATTATGTGTGAGGTTTTCATACCCTTGATTTGCATAATGACAGGCGATTCAGAAGCAATGCACTTGCAAAATAGGCACTGCTCAGGCCTATTTTCTCTCTCTCACTCTCTGGGTGAGCAAGAGAAGAACACTGACAGAAACGGAAGGGATGTCGTAATGAGTGTGGAGATTCAGAATAAGTGCTTTTAAATGGGGCCGCCTCTCTGCTTGGCAAACCTAACTTACAGTTAGACAGTTAGCATTTACACAACAACAAAGTGTCAAACGATGATGGCTTACAGTGACCTTGTCAGTCATGGGGAACTAACACACAATGAAGGATAAGGATTTAAACAGAGACTCTAGAAATCTACCATTTCCTGACATGTCCACATAAGCCACAGCCACGCTGACTGTCTGTGTGCAGAGTTTCCTCAGAAGAGACCATAATGATAATCAGTGTGTCTGCAGAGGACACAGGAAGTGCTGAATGGTGATTCCTGTATTAGATGTAAACCAATCGAAAAAGAGAAGCAAGACATGGTATGATGTGTTCAACAAGAGGGATGTGACACATCAGATGTCGGGTAGAGAGAGAGAGAGAGAGAGAGTGTGAGAGAGAGAGAGAGAGAGAGCGCAAGCTGTGATTTAATAGCTGTGTGCACCTGCAGCCTGGATATCCTCTGCATCTCAATGAGCTTTGCTTCTGCTCTACCATCACTGTCCGGTCTCTTGATTTCCTCTATCTGTTTTTCCATCTATCTATGAAGTGTTTAAGACTTCACCCCCATTTCTTGTCCTATTTGTACTCCATATTTCATGCTCTCTAGAATACAGAGTTCCCTGAAATGTTAACCAATCCAAAACAAGTAGGAAGCATGAGAAACACAATAAATACACTTACATTTGATTCAATGCTGACTTTTGTTGCCAAATGTACTACTTTACAAAACAGAAGCAACATGCTAACCCCAAACGAATCAAAAATAAGTCAAGTTTCCTGTACTGAGAAATTTGCCCCCTACGTAGATCACTTCAAATCAGCCGCTTATATGGTGTCAAGATGATTAAGATGTTGCCTTAGAAGACAGCTACCTATGTAGGCAGCTGACTAGGGTTTGAAACAGAGATGTAATCTTACTCAATGTACAGTCTGTCTCGGGTTCCACCAGGTCACGTCTTTCCTGCCCCTTTCCCTTGTTGGTGTTTGACAAGCCAGGCTACTGACTGACTGACAGCCAGAGGCAGCGCCCCAGCCGAACGGAGCGGGTGTCAGCTGGCTATGCTGGCCCTCAGTATAAGGGGCTTTTCATATAGCCGGAGCAATTAGCTGCGACACCTAATTAACGTTAGGATGAATTACAGTGGTTCAGAGGGAGCGCTTCACGCTTCACCATGAAGGTTGAGGAGGAACATGCTTGGGCGTGCGATACTATAAAAGAAATCAAATTACGCTGCCTCCCTCTTCACACGTTTCCTAACGCTGTTCTCAGTCTGTTCCCGCTGATGTGCATCTGCTGGATGTGTTAATACATCTCGTTTATTATTCGTTCTGTTTTTTTGGTTCTACAGGGATTCATTACTTTCTGCCAAACAGCTGCACTGTACAAATATGCCAAGATTATGCAAGATTTAACAGTTATTTATTGCATTCTCGGTTTGGCTTTGTAGTCCATGTAGGAAAGGCTGTTCTGTGCCATATCACTGCTACTGTGTTTGTTCTGCATTTTGTGTTATATTGTAACGTGTCCTTGTTCTGCTGCATTTATTGCGACGGTGTGACTAGCTATCTTATGTTATGCTAATTCTTCACCTGTGTGGTCTAATCTTTATGCTGAGCGGAATACAAATGTAACCAGAGCAAGTTAATTTACCTCATAATAAAATGACTTTAATTGTGATTACTGTAGAAATAATAAAGAACAATACTGTGTGATAACTGTAAATATTAGTATGTGATTGTATGCTTGTATGTGATAGTTGTAGCTCACCATTATGGTACAACTTGCCTGAAAGATGGTAAAATAATTTGACTAATACAACTGGTTGCTAGTTGTATTAGTCCTAGTTATATCACCCACAACCCCTAGTATTCCAAAAAAAAATGCAACCACATAATTTATGCTGCAATGCATGCTGGAAAACTAAGCACAAGCACACAACTAATTATAAATATACAACATATTTCTATAATAATGCAGGCAATGCTAATAATTGTAACTAACACAGCATAATGCTACAATCACTGTCATTTTCTGTTTTTGTTTACTATAAAGTTTAAGTTTTACAGTTTATGCTACTGCCCACGAATCGCTGCCGGCATACAGCCCAATTACCACTACAAGATAAACAAGACAAACCACAGAAAGGGACAGTTTAGGTATTTTTAGATATTTACATACCAGAGACAGTAAGAAAAGGCTTTTAGCGAGAGCTACATGAGGAAGACCAGTACAGACAGCTCAGAGATAATTCTACTGCGCCGAGGCTACAGAGACAAATATAATGAGGAAGAACCGGGGCAGTTTATGGGAAACGCCATATCAAATCACATAATAGCAGCTGGAGGTGAGGTAGATGAGCTTTTAGCATTCTCATGGGGTTTGCCTGACAGATGCTAAAGTATTTTATCCCCCCGTCTAAAGCAACTGCAATAATGAAGCTTCATATACAGCAAATCCAACCAGCATGATCAATAGTGCCATCGTGCATCACAAGACAGTGGGGGAGGATTTTATGGTTTCTAAACCACAGAATCAGCCTGTTATAAACGTACATGATCATAAAAGCAGGTAGAAACTGGATATAAAGAAAATGGATAGTTGACATACAGTGTAATATGTCCATAAATCTGTTAAATCGAACATCAAGATATTCATTTAAAATCTAATCTAAATCTATTTTTTATTTGATATGCATTATCATTTTCATAAAAATAAAAAAACATGTTGAGACCAGCATTCTTCTAAATGCTGGTCCAAGCTGGTTTCTGGTGTTTTCATGCTGGTCTGACATGCCCAGCACAGTAAAGACCAGCAAAACTGACTGATGACACTAGTAGACCAGCGTGGTCTTTCTTGTCATACTATCAGATGTGAACTTTTATATCTTCTAGAAGACAAAACAAAACTGATATCTTACTATCACATGAAGGTGGAGGCCCCTCAAACTCAAGATGTGTCCCCAGACGGCAAGTTTGAATGCTGTTCCCACTCAGGTGATATCCTGGCAAACACCTGTAGCGCACAATGTCACCTGAGGAGAAATTAGACAGAGAAACAGAAGGGGAATAGAGAAGAGTTAACATTCATCACAGCTTCATCAGTTGTCTTTCAGATGCTTGTCACACCTTCTGAAACATTATGGAGAACCTGGGATTTCTAAAGATCTCAGAACAACAGGAGGAACATCTGGCTATGCCTGCTGTTGTTTTGTTGCCAACTTGATGAAGGCAGTGTCCTTTCACTGACTTGTCTTAATGCCTGACAGTGACGATAAAAGCAAAAAGAGAGAGAAGGAGAGAAAAAGGAAGAGCTGACCTGCTGGAGCTGCACTGCAGTGCAATTAAAACGCGTCACACCGCATGGTTAACATTCAAAATATCCATCAGCTGCTACCTGAGGGACGCTCAGAACTCAGAAGCGCCACTTCCTGTTGCCACACAAACATTCAGATGGCCTGTGACTCAGCTAAGTGGAGAGAGAAAAACCCAACTACCACCACATGATTCAAAGCTTTAGAGAAAGATTATTGCAGGCAAGGGAAGCCAAAGGTTTTTCATTTAGGTTCTATTCAGTCAGCAGTTTCATAATGCACCGTTTAACTCCCCTGAAATATTGGAACACAGGCTTGCAAAGAATCCTTTTCTCACAGAGGCTTTGCATGTGTTGATAGAGCCCTGCGTCTAAGGCTGTGTGTTATTGCATTTTGGGGCTCATTTAGGACAACTTATAAGATCACTTGAGAAGCAGTGAGGTTATAAGTGGTGTTTTGCTTTAATAAAAGCTTCCTGTGAGCGTTCGGGATAAACCCAACATGTTTTAATAAACAACAACAATAAACGGTTGCAGTTAAAAGGGAAGCCTCAGTTTTGAATCTTGGCAATGAGTCAGCATAGCAGCACGGCATTGTGGGAAACGTGGCTCCAGCATTGGGGTCCTCAGGGTGAATTCTTGGGGAGAGTATGTATGGAGGAGAGTGTGTGTGTGCGGCTGGTTCTGCTATTCTGGGAACATTATTAATGAGAGGCGCTCAAGCCTAAAAATTAACTGGCAGAATGTTCCAGTTTTGCTGGGCCTGTGAATACGAACACACACGGCAGCCACACAAATGCATTTGCATGTAAAAGCAATCTGAACTTACCTATCTTAAATTCCTTGCTGGCCATCAGAATTTCAGCATTTGGGATGATGGGGGGTGGCAAGCAAAACTGAAGTCTATAAGCTGTACAAGAGAGAAGCACAGAGAACAATGTTAGGATGTTGGTCTTGTAGATACATTCTTTATTTTTAACTGTAAAGTGTTACATAACTCTAAAGTACTACATACTGTAGCGTGAGGTTTACTGTACGTAGGCAGCAATGTTTTATGCCAGGCCAAGCAAAGATCACCATTATGAATAATCCTATTGAATTTTTCAAAATAAGTATTTCTACTTCCTAAAATAGGTTATGCAAAAACAGTTTTCTGCAGGTTTCAGATAATGACATACAATATTTTGATTTATGGTATAATTAAATAAAATGATTCAAACTATGACAAGATTTTGGTCACCTGCCCCCAATATTATCGGTACTGACTGATGTCTACAGAGAAAGACCACAAATTCTTTCTTCTAAAAAATAAAAATAGCTGTGTTAGCTAAAACATATGTTAGCTGCTAACATAGCATTGGCAATGCATTTTCTGTAAAGGAAAAGCTCATTATTAAGGAATTATTCCACAGTTACCTTGGTGGTTGATCTTGAACAATCCACCTTTTTCAGAGCTGCTCCGGAAACGTATCAGAACTTGGTTGGAGGTGCTACTTGGTGAAATGTTGGGTTCTCCCCCAGTGAACACTCCTAGTTTTCGGGTTGTTTCCTGAGGTCCATCCCTTGAAAAAACAGGTTTAAGATTAATTGCATAAGCATCTCATATTCAATTTAACATTAGAAGACCACATGGCTTGTTGCCTAAAATGAACAGCAAGTCAGACTGTATCCACATTAACTATCTTGCTAGAAGGTTTTCAGCAAATTGATTACTCAGCTGATGAGAAAGATCCAGCCACACTAATTTGAGAAGCTCCTCTCACCCTGTCTGAGGAACTGTGAAGGAGCTGGATGCTCAGAATGATCTTCTGACACATAAAACATTGCAAAACCAATGCCAGCATCTAAAAAACACCACCACCATTTGCATTCCCATAGCTCAACTGGTAGAGCATTGTGTCAGCAGCGCAAAGGTTGTGGGTTCGATCCCAGGGAATGCAAGTACTAATAAAAACATGTGTAACTTGAATTCATTTGGATAAAAGCGTCTCCCAAATAAATAAATGTTCATGTAAAATAAAATGGATAAAATTCCGTTTTCCACAGGGGACAAATCTGGCAACTACCTGATCTTAGTTTTAACCATGAGCATTCAGTTTTAAAACCATCTGTTTGTGTCTGTCTGAGTGTGCACCACAGATTACGGTCTGTTCTGTCCATTCATAAAGGCATCATGTTGGTTAAAGGGAGTGTTGGCTGACTGAATTTAGGCCAATCTGTCTTAGGCAGAAAAAAACTCTTGTGCAAAAAACAATATTAATGAAATAAATGTTTATGATATCGTATAATTTAACGGCAGAAAATAAGATGCACATAAAATTGTGGAAATTAACACCTGTTTTACAATAATAAACACTTATTTTACAACATTAACTCAGTGTTCACAGAAAATGTGCATTTTTAATTAACAAGGCTGTTGTTATAATCTGAAACTGATATCAGAAGACTAACACTTTTGCTAGGCAAGTGAGTGACACAGTTAATAATCAATGATGATAATCCTAAAACAATGAAATATTGAGGAGTAATGCAGGTTCAAGTGAGTATATAAATGTGATCCTTATTAGAACGGGTTAGGTAGAATGTAGGTTAAAAAGAGACAATGCATCTCTAGATAATGCAAACACAGGTGGAGACCATTGCAGTCTGGTGGTACCAAGGGAAGTAGATAAATGTAGGCTAGGTTTGACATGTGGTTTTATTATGTTTTAAGGAGCCAGTTTTGGCACATTGAGTCGTACAGGCCTCAGGTGATTAGACCTGAGTAACTCTCTGTACAGAGACTCATTAATTTAACACCAGTGTGAGCTGTAAATAGACTTATCTGATTGGATAATGGCTACAGGAAGTCAAATTACTCACCAGACTGTGATGAAGTCTTGGGGACCGTGGACTTGCAGAAGGGTGAAATTAAGCTTAATGCCTAGGCCGTGTGGCACTGTGATCAGCCAGCTGCAGTCTGCAGATGTGGGGTAGTCCTCCGGGTAACCAGGGGAGAAAATGGTCCCATTGTCTGATGTGATGTTACCTCCACAGGGAACTGGAAGACAAAAAGAACAACAACATAAAAGTGAAAACACACCGAACTTCCCCCAAACCTGAAATAGGAAGATAAGGGGAAAATGGGAACAAGGATGACATGGGTGAAAAGTCCCGCAGGGTTCAACGACACGTCTTAGTCTTCACGCTAGTTTGCTTTCCTCGTCCAACTCCATCTTAGAAATCCCTCTTGCAGCCGGTGCTTTGCATTTATATAGATGTGTCCCTGTTTCCAATGATTTAAATGAGCCCCAGACATATGAAATCAAATCCCCTTCCGGTTCCTGCTGATCCACGTTCCTGCTTCCTCAAATCAAAGGGGAAATAATCAATGCGATTCAGCTGGTGGGAAAAGATAGGCCAGACTTGTACGCATACGCAAGGACAGTCATAATAGCTCTGACTGTCAAGGTCTCTTCCTCCCTGCATCCTGCCCCGCTTGTTCACGCCCTCTCTATCTTTCCGCAATTCGTTCCGGGCTCTTTCCATCTTTCTCATTTCCTCTCCAACGGAATTTTGAGAGGGGTGCCCATGTTAATCCCTAATGCCGCCGCTCCGTCTCTCTCGCCACCCTACCTGCTAAATGAAGTATTGATCAGGGCACTGATTAAAAAAGCACACTGTGCTATCAAGCAGAAATGCATGGTGACGCTATCGATTGGTCAAAAAAGTTGAGTGGTGAGTGTGGATGGGAGGACAGGCAGCGATGAAGTGAGTTAAGGAAAGCAGATGGACAGCAGGGTGACCTGGTTGGTGGGAAAATGGAGGAGAGAATTGATTAGCCCTCTAACACATCAGGAGAGGCGATCTGTGCATGTCACAGCATATAAGGAACTCTGGGTGATGGCTGAGGTGGTAACTGGAGCAAGCGTGTAAGTGAGACAAATGAAAATCTATGGGAGGAAATAAAAATGAATTGCGCCCACTGCGTGGCAGTGCGTTTTTGCATGCGTGGCATGCATGGTTTTAGCGCCTGGTTCACTAAAGGAATTATGCAAATAAGGCAGGAGCGCAAACGTAGCCACAAAACCAAGGCTGAATGCGATTTCAATGCAGCAACTAGCCAGTCCTGCAGGTCCTTTCTGGGTGTTACAGTAAATCATGACAAATGCAACAGGCTACAGAAATCTGCCATATTGTACAGCACTTGCTAAAACACTATATACAGTAGCATAATTTACATACAATGCTGGTGTCTAAGCTAAAATAAATGACTATAGTAAAAATAAGTTAGTAAACTCACTCAAATAAAGAGCTGGTGTGCAATGAAAAACACAGGTAATCCTTTTTAACCTTTTTTTTTTCATTTTTCTAGGTTCTCTGGGGTACAAAACAGTATTCTTGAAAAAGCCTCAGCTGTGAATTTACAAGCCACCAACGTAATTTACATGTTAAGGGCCCTCTAAAGTCATTGAATAAGACATTGCTGTACTCCAACACAGGAAAAAGCCTTTCAAAGCTACCACGATTGTCTAATATCAAGATCAGTTTCTCTGAACAAAAGACACATCTTTCCATTTTCAACAGCAAGCATATTACACAGCGTGCTCTCATGCTCTCATATCTATTCTTCCTTGTTTCAGTCCGCCACACCAGGGTCCTCGATTACCACAAATTCAATTACCCACTCGGCAAGAGTATTCTAACAAGGCCCAGGTTGGCACTAAGTTTTTCAATTTTTGAGTGGAATATTGTAATATAGACTGAATGAATAATGAGTGTTGCTATTCCTAATTCTACATGGGCAAAGCATCGATGCCTGAAGACGGCAAAGAAGCTGCACACGGCCTGACAACCGCTTAAATATCTCCCTATAGCTTCGCTATTCCCATGTGAGCCTCCAGCGTCCCCCGTGCACGCGCGGTCACATGACCATCTGCAAAATTAACTAATCAAATCAATCAAAACCAGCCTGTGAATGTGGGTCAAGGAGGAAAAGGACGAATTGGAACACTCTACTTTTTCCCATCATCCCTTTGGGAAGACAAGAGGACAGTAGGGAGAAAACCTTTAGTCTGTAGGGATGATTTATAATAAACGAGACGGGTTACCATTTATTTGACGCTGCCCTACCTGTCACCACATTCAGGTGTGGAACGATGATGGGAACACAGTGTAACAGCGTCGCAAACTTCAAAGCATCTTTTACTGTATTGAAACACGTCCACCTAATTTCTATTGGAGCGTACAAGTTACTGGGAATTTACATAAGTATGTACATATATAACTAGAGACCACGCTAAATTAAACTGTCTGAACCCACTATGCAAATAAATGTACCAGATGTTTACTGACATGTGAAGTACCTTCACAGCGAGGAAACGGATAATCCCAGTTGCGTGTGGTTCCATGCTGACAGGTAAGAATGGAGTGGCCCATCAGATGATACCCAGGATAGCATTCAAAGGAGATGGACTGGCCGACGTTGTAACCAGCCCCCACCACAACACCATGGTGAAAGGGTTCAGGGTCCGGGCACTCCTGCAGTTCATAGGCTGGTGAAAAATACATAGAAACAGACATTTTGATAAATGGCAGGAGATGGAAAAAGTATGATTAATTTTTAAACCTTCTGGAAGAAGCTGTTCATGAAAAGCGCATCAAATACTGGCATCTTACAAATCGATTTTCATCAAATATATAAATATGAAAGATTTGATTATATGAAAGATTGCTCTGGGCTCAAAGCACAGAGCACCAATTCAATCGAAGTCTAGACTCTGGAATCACCTGATTGGGAAAAATCATTACTGTACATCAGGAAAACATCACGATGGGCAAGGAAAAAAATAAATTGAATCCAACCTCTTGCAATGATAGATGTTGTCTTACAGATAGACTTTAATTATGAAAGTTTGAGCTTCATGGCAAAACAGCCAAGCTACCAATGTTTATTATAGACAGTGAAAATGTCACTATAGATATTTACATCACAACATCTTGTGGGTTTCTTTATTGTTTATTCTACATCTCACAAAGGCATTTTGAAAAGAAGTTTTGAAACAAACAAAACACCATTTGCATTTTCTTTTCATTAGTTCTGTCTCATTCTTAAGTCATTACCAGAAGTTTTGCCAAATTATTTTTCAAATCTCACAGACACACAAATTCGATAAAGCTTTCAAGACGGAAAAAAAGACGACTAAAGGAATTGATTTCTGTGGATCAGAGCATCTTTTGTGACAAAGTCATGCGAGCTGGATATAAAACTTGATTTATATGCTAATGTACATATAATTATGTAAATACTGATTTCACAAGTCATTTCAATTCTGCAAACTCTCACTGCGTCTGTGCAAATTCCAATAGCTTTCATGGATCTGTTTTTGAAGATAAAAAAATGCCACTTCTACAACACTCTCTGAATTTTGAATTCACTCAGATGCTGAGAAAAAAAATGGCATCATCAGCGTTTGATACCTGATGGATTTTAGGCACAGATTCACAAGCTGCAGTTATTACAGTGTTTGCTTGTTATCTTGACTGATTGTCTTGGCAAGGTATTAGAATTCAGATTAAAACTGAGTTTCATTAGATAACAAATCTGCAAAATACATCAATAAATACAACCTCATGTGGTGTGTGTTCTGATGCTAAGTGTTTAGTTACATGTTCAATCTTCAAAACACTTTCTGACTTTTCCGATTTAGTTTCCTCACCCTGATAATCGAACCTGAAGCCAGGCTTATTCTGAGAGTGATCGCTATGGAAATATATGGTGGTCTCGTGTGAGGTGGTCAGAAGAGATGGTGGGATGTCCTGCCCACTGAATCTGCCAATCACAGTGCTGGTGTCAAAAGGTCCGTTCCTAATTTCCAAGAAATCGTGGTTGGCTTCGGTGGAAAAGTTGAGGAACTGAACATGAGCCCCTGTTTGAATAAAAACAATCACATTTTCAGTATCAAAGTCTCATCAAAGGCTAAACAGTTCATATATGTTTCTTGAATTAATCTGTTTAAGGTAATTCTAAGTACACCATCTTTTTCCAAGAACATGCTTACTGCAACCACTAGGTCATCCTAAACTCATTGGCACGTTCAGGAAAATCTTTCTAAATACAGACTCTTCATTCTGCTGTCTCCTTACCGTAACCGACTGGCAAGTAAATCCTCCAGGTGCAGTCGCTGTTGCTAGGGTAGTTTCCTGGGAAACCAGGGCTAAGGATAGTGCCTTCCATCTCCTCTCTGATTCCCCCACACTGAGCTGTTGGTAAGGAAATGGTGGAAAAAATATTATAAACAATCATTTGTAGGAAGGACCGTATACAAAGACCTGCTGTGCTTAAGATTCAAAACCTCTGAAGGACAATTTAAATGGCTGCCAGCTGTAAGGCTACCGTGACTGAACTATCTGAGGAAACTGACATATCTTCACTACTTTTAATTGGTGAGAAAAAAAACATGGAGATAACAAGTGAAAATTGTTGTCACTGACCTGCAAATGAACTTTTGGGTCTTTTTGGGTGCACATTTCATTGCTGCTAAATATAAAGTGTGCGGCCAAAATGTGAGATCACACTAAAATCTCATTTAATTTTAAGAAACTTTTAGGAGTTAAAAAAACTAAAAAAAGTCTGCTGGTCTTTTTCCATCAAATAGTGATGTCGCCTACCTGGCGAAAGCTTTGTGCTAAAGAAAAATGTTGCACATTAGCTTTCTATTGACATCATAGGAGAAAAAAATCTTTCATTCATTAAAAAAAAGGTCAATTTACTTCACAAAGCTATCAAAGGCCACTCGACTACTTCTGTAGCCTTCAATCTTCTCATATCAGTGAAAATACACATTCTTTCCCTCCTCCTCTCAAGGCTTTGAGTCTAAACTGCTGATTGATTCAAATATCACTCTGATTAAAGCCCTGGCTTTGGACTCAAAGAGCCTCTATGGATGTGCTGAGAAGCCCTACAAAGCTTTTGTTTCTGAATGGAGATCTGTATAGAGTGGAGGGGTTCAAATGTTCTCTGTGTCAATGAAACAAGCAGCAGGACTGAGCAAACTGTAGATGAATCATCACAAGAGCTGCACTCCAAACAGCAGGAGATAAAACCAATAAGTGTCATTATTATTTGTGTCTTTGTCCGACACCTAAAGCTTTACTATTGCCCAAAAGTATTGCAACACTTCTGCAACCTTAAAAATACAAACCTCATTGCGTTGCATAACAAATTAAACCAAGTTGCATCTGCAAACAAAAAAACCTCCAGACTTTATCTTCAGCACTGACTACATTTTTATGAGCCATTTTGCAATTGCTGCTAAACAACTTGCATTTTAACAACCCAAATATGTTTTAATTGCCATTGTACACACACTCGCGGTCCCCTGTAGTTTTATATTATTTGAGACTTGAGGTAGATTTAAACTCCTGAAAGGACATAGGAA
The DNA here is from genome assembly GCA_036877545.1 of Yasuhikotakia modesta. Lineage (NCBI taxonomy): Eukaryota > Metazoa > Chordata > Actinopteri > Cypriniformes > Botiidae > Yasuhikotakia > Yasuhikotakia modesta. The sequence goes on from JBAJNP010009085.1 coordinate 18,038, forward strand.
AGGAAATAAAAGATGAATAAAAGATGACAAACGTTATTACCGATGCACAGCGGAGGTGGATAGTTCCAGCGGCGCACGGGCCCTGGCATGCAGGAGATATGGGAGACTCCCTGCAAAGATAAAAAATAGCTTTGTTTTTTAGTCTTTCCTTTGTTTTTTTCTGAATGTACGGTGTCCACAGTTGGGATCATTATTTAAATTTCAGACTGGCTGAACACCAGCTACTGGCAAATCAGAGCAGCTAGACCATCTAAACCTGCTCAAGACCACGAAACCAGCAGCTGAAGATGTTTCAACAGAGTTGTGCAATGAGAAAAACACACTTTACCAACACTTGCAAGCTCCATCTCACCTGCAGAGTATAACCAGGATCGCAGTGGAATGACACCACATTGTTCATCTGTAGCCTCTCACCCACTTTATAAGCATTCATGGGTACGATGGGCTCAGGACAGCTAGTGAGAGACACGGCTGTGAGAGAGAAACAGAGAATGACACATAATTAAGCTGAATGTAAAAGCCAGTTGAGATGTTTTGGAGACGTATGCAGTGACATGTAACAGATGTCTCACTCTTGTACTCCAGACGGAAACCTGCGGCAGAGACGCTGATGTCTGAGAAGAAGTGCAGGTAGAGCTGGTTGGAGGTGCTGTTGAGCAGAGCCGGGACTGTTGTACCTGCAGAATAACAGAGACTTTCCCATATTGTGTCTTTGGCAACATATTTGTTTGTTTCCCATATTTGTGTAAGTAGCAGGTAAAGCTTTCTTTACTGTAAGTTGAATTTGGGACAAATATTTAGGACA
>JBAJNP010009086.1:0-18242 GCA_036877545.1 Yasuhikotakia modesta
AACAGTATAATCAGTCAACAGACAAAACAATTTGTTTAACTAATGCCATTAAAAACGGTTGGCGGCCCTGATTTCAGAAATGGGTGGAGGACTGATCTTACTCACCTCTCCTTTAAGGGAGTCTTTACTAGGAGAAGACGTGGGCCCTGTGGAGAAAGCCCCAGAAGGATCTTTCTCCTCAATCATGGTCCGGCGGTTCAGTCCGGGGTCGCTGTTGGGTCTGCGGCTGGCAGACACCACATCTGTGCTACGGCTCCTCACCAGCCGTTCAGGGTACGAATGCCTCTGTTTGAGATACTCCAGATCACCCTGTGCCAGGTGGGGGGCAAACAGAGGTGGGCGGGGCTCCTGGTGGCCCGTGATACTGGCCTCTGGAATGGGCGGGTCAGGAGGAGGGTGCATTGGGCGGGGATAGTGTACCTTGGGCCTCACGATGGTGCCGGTGTTAGAACCTGCAAAGACACATGATCCAAACTTAAGGACCTTTTTTTGGAGATTATATAAAGCAATGCCAATGACATAACCAATGAGAAAACAGAAACCATTGAATGTTTTCTGCAACATATTCTCTAGTTCTTAAAAAACAAAACTAGATGCCAGGGTCATGACATGGCTTGTTCGACGGGCATTTATAAAACCTACACACACAGTTGGGAGGCAAACCTAGCAGGCATGTGTGTGTGAGAGAGCAGTGAGCTGTCAGAGTGAGACAGACCTCAGGTGAAAGTAGGCCACCTGTTTCAAGGGTACAGCATCTCTGCTGATGCCAGCCCTGTGCCACCAGCTCAGTGGGGACAGGCCACTGAGCCAAAACGCCTGCAGTGAGGTCTAGCAACCTGTCATCCCCTCACCTTGCCCCACACACACACACATTCCCTCACTCACACAATGTCTTCTGAATACATTTGAAAAACTTTAATATCTAACTCTAAGTACAATTGCATATAAATTAAAACAAGTAATATTTATTAGAGTTTATTAGTCACAACATAATTCCCAAGTTTGATTTGTGTAATTTTATAGATGTGATGAGTTTACTATTATTCAAAAATGTGTAAAAAATATTCATAAATAATGAGGGTTTCCAAACTATTGACTGGAACTGTGCATGTGGATTAATACGCTTGTAATTGGACCATATAATGGGTCTTAAAAGAACAGAAGGATAGAAATTTGGCACATGTTGTCTTATTTCCACAACACACACACTGTTCTGTGGGCCCTGGTCATTAGGCACATTAACACTACTCTTACATGTGTAAGTACAGCATTCTACCACAATGCATGCTGGGAAGTGACATTACCTTCTCCAGATGAGAGGGGATCAAACATAGCCAGCAGTGAGTCTGCTTGAGAGGCTGCACAGGACAGACTGTGAGCTCCTGGAGAGGTGGCAGAATGGGGGAATAGATGAAGGAAATAAAGGACAGAGGAACGTTAATCGCACACCTGAGATTACAACAGACACCTCACAATAGCTGTGTGAGTGTAAATCTGAAACAGGTTTATTGTGTCGAATCACATTTGCTGGTGACCTGAAACCTAAACCTGTAAGTCTTGTAAATTTAAACATTTTTATAGTTATTATTCCCAGGTCAAAACACATTTTATCTGCGGTGCCATGTTTGAAATATAATATCTTAGAATTATGATTGCTGGTCTTATGCGAATTGGCAAATATGGGGATTCATTTGTTCCCTAGAGATCTAAAGGGATCAGGGCACAAAAAATACATAACTGGCTGCAAATACAGGAAAAGGTGGAGAGGGCCTTAACTATATTTAAAAACCAATGAATGTGTGTTTTGATCTTAAAACAAAGTTTGATTTTGTATAAATATAAAACCTTCAATGTGAAGTTTAAATAAACAAAAACAGCACAAAACCATCAGTTAAGTGCGAGTATGTTGCTGTACCATGAGCAGAATCTTCCCCATCTGGACTGGTCACGGAATCTTTGCCTCCGAAGTCTGAGCTGCACTCTGAACGCAGATCCTCAATCTTATTGGGAATGTCCTCCGACGTGGCACTGATGCCTACAGAAACAATGAGCAACATATCAGCAAAAGCGCCAACCATAAATCACAGAACAAAAACGTATTGCCTTTAAAACAGAGAAGTGCTTTAGTTTGTCAAAGGAGAAACTTTGTCGTGAAACACCACCTCTGAAACAAAAGAACAAATTACTAATAAAAACTTTTTTCTGCTGCCTTTGCAAAACGAGCGTCGATCTACTTTCTTCATAACTTGGGATTTGACTGTGCATATATCTTTCCGACCTACAGAAACGTTAAAGTATATGCGTGAGTCTGTAACGTGCTGTGATGGAGTGGCGGCCATGTTGACTGGCCCAACTCATTTCAAGCTCCTCGCAGGAGCCAGAAAGCCATGCCAATGTTCCCTGGAGTACAAGGAAAGGGTGGAGAAATCCTCCAGGGAGGTCAAAGTGGGTGAATGAGAGATGAAAACGGCAAGAATGAAGGAAGGAATAAAAGGACAATCCATCTGCTGTCCACAGGGAAAACTCCACACAAGGAGTCGGATGGGAGCTTGCTGTTTGTGTTACCTGGCTATTTGTCTTCATCGCCATGTCAGGGCAGAAGAGTCACAGAATAAAGAACTCAGCAAGGCAGAGAGAAGCGTGTTAGTGTGAGCAGAATGTTCAAACTTTTGTACTGCTGAGTACTATTAAATTGCTGAGTAATATTAAAGACAGACATAGATCGGTGCTACAGTTTTTGATTTAGGTTAAAAGTATCTGAGTACAAATGCCAAAATAATTCAGCTCAAGTTGGCCAGTAGGACAATTTGTCATGGCCTAGCAGTTAGAGCACATGTGATGGAGCCTTGGTGCTCATTCAAAAAGCACACGTTTGAATTCAGCTCGTGTCATTAACCAATGCTACTTCCCTCTTCCCAGCATTTCCTGTCTAGATGACCAAAAAGCTGGACATGGCTAATTTAACGTGTGGCTACATATGTGCAAGTGTGAGTACCTGAAACAACACTGAGTCCTGGAGTGCTGGGTCGGGAGCTGACCTCTCTGACCTCAGTGTCGTCCGAAGTGCTTCCAACGCCTGAGCAGCTCTCCAGCTCCTGCAAGCGTTCCTCCTGCTTCAGATCTGCAGCTTCTGCAACACACATCCATTAACTGAACCCACAGATCGTTACGTAAACAAAGACACCCATGGCGGACTCTCGTTTATGTGCTCATTTGTAATAATGCAGGTCTCAATTGGTCTTCAGAGTCTATTTTCCAATGCCTAGAAGTGAAACAAACCCCAGCCATGCAAAAAAAACAATCAGTCATTCTTTCCTTCCAGAGAAGAGGCTGGCAGACAAGACCACACAGGCTGCATTATGTTATCGGCGTAACACAATTCAATGAGCAAGAATCTAACAGAAGTATTATGCCTTAAATGTTACTGGTTTTTCATTACATTACAGTCTTTACTGAAATTATACTGTGAATATGAAATATGGATGTTGTTGCATTACATAAGAAATACCAAACTACATTTTCTCATTTTAAAAAATGTATTTTTATCAATATCCATAAATAATGATATATTTAATAGCAACGCCTTCTTAACAAACATCGAATATTTAGCTTTTATATTATTATAAAAATCTATATTTGAACGTATATAAGTGTGCCATTAATCTGAAAATGGTCAAGATGCATTCTAAGATTCTTTGTATGGGTGAAGGAACAGGTGTATGTGACGGATGTATAAGATCTGTACCTGATGTGTGTGTATGTGTGTGTCTTTGCTGTTTTTTTTGTCTCACCAGAGTCGCTCGGCAGAACTTCCACGCTCCACGCTTCGCTTGTAGTTTCAGACATGGTGGAACCGTACGGGTCCAACAGAACTGGCAGACAAAGCAAGCTCCCCAGCGCATGCTCAGCCGCAGCCCCTGCAGAGACATAAAAACACACCCATGAGGGGGGCATCTCTAATCCAGAGCAGCAGGTAGGTGGACTGCAACAGGAATGACCAAAGGTTAACTGCAGCCCCACGCAAGCCACGCACACATGACATCAACAGGGTTGCGACTTTGAGGTGCAGATTGAGCCCGAGCATCACTCATAACCTCATTATTCTCTCAACCAGCATCCCGCATAGCACCACCTCTCTCTCGAACACTCCCAACAGGAGCTAACGCCTATCAGGCCAGAAGAATGGAGATTAAGAGGCTGGAAGAGGCAGGGGGACAGTGAACAGCCGGCTTGGCAGGGGTGGGGGCATCTGATGGTGGTGTGGGAGTGGAGATCATGAGAGCTCTATATGATGTCATCAAGTCATATTTACCTACATACACACATACATACACACATAGGTACACACACGAGGGCAGGTTTGGTGGGCCTGCAGAAGAGTGTTCCCCCGCTGGCCCTGTTTACAGTGAGTGAGGCAGGGGCTCTGGGTCGCCCGTCTTTCAGGTACATGATTAAATGAGTGGCACCCACAGTAGTGAAACAATTAAAATTTCTGCCTCATTATCATGGTAATCTTATCAGTGGGATAATGAGGTATTAATGGATATTTAATGTGTATCTCATAACCCAATCCCTGCGAGAAAACACATAAGGAAATCGCTGTAAATTCACTTAATGATGGAAAAGTCCCCCAACGCCATATTCCGAGGAATGAAAAATGGAGGATGCAAATGAGAAGGAACCAAGGTCAATAAGACTGCAGGGATTGTGTGAATGTCAGAGAAAGAGAGAAACGGAGAGAGAAAAAGAGAGACAGAGAAAGAAAAAGAGAGAGACAGAAAAAAAGATGGAGGGTGAGACAGAGTGAAAGACAGATGACAAGGAAAAAAAAAAAGAGATATGAGAGGTACGAGAAAAGATGCAGTCTGAAACTTCATATACACGGGATATACTTGACTGATCCAGAAATTAATTTAGCCAACATGCATCACCCTCTATAATTTTAGAATGGCCATGATAATTTGTTTCAGTAATGCAACAATGAAATGTATTCATATTATTTATTTGATAAAGTGTGTGGTTTCACAGTTTTCATTACATTTCAAAACACAGGTAAGCAGGTAAGACAAGTTTGAGCCCAAACTCCAATGTGTCCCAATCCCACTGCCCATCATTTACCTCCCATGATTTCCCCCCACTGATAACATCTGCAATCAGTGACACATGATTTGTAAGTAAACGTGAAAAGAACATTACATGTTAATTAGCAAGATGGTATTACACAGATTACAGTTATGCTGAAAATGTTATTCTATTCCTCAGAGTATAAAGATGCCCTCTACATATACTGTCTTTAACAGAGGTCAATTGCTGCCATAATCAAGTTACAGTACATAATTTAATGCATAAGTATGTGACTTTACATTAGTAATGGTTCCTTTCCGGGCTTTGCCTTGTAAGCCTCATTAGGTATGTAAATATATTAAGATGACACTAAAGGCATGTTATTGTAGACTAACATGGGATTAAAATACGTAACAGCACGTCTCGTTCTCTCTATCGGCCTAAGTAGTCCATAAAATAGATAGGGACCCCTGCCCTAGCTTCTCCACTGAGAACTGCAACTCTTTAGATAACCACAAGGCGGCAGCAATGAGTTTGCTGGCCAATAAACAGAGAAAGAAAAAAAACCTTTTCTGATCCAAACACATTCAAAATGTTCAGAATGAAAGTTAGTCTCATATCCCATATGTTAATAGTTGAATAGTTGATTTTAAAGAGATAACACCACTCATTTTGGTCATATGAGTGTAAAAAGCACACCATAAAGTGTATAGACTATGACTTATTACTTCAGACCTGTGTCTGCAATCTACCTTAAATTTATCACACTATACCTGCTATCTCCTGCAGTCGGTCCTCATCCATGTTAGGATCAAAGTCACTGCCCAGCACATCAGTACTCCAGGTCTCACTGACCGTCTCAGAAATGTCCCGATCTTCCGTCAGGCCCATCATGTCTCGGATCTCAAACTTACGCAGTTTATCGTCCAAATTATCCTGAGTGGTGGCTACATAAAGGTCATAACATTATTAAATGTACCAGAAAATGCTTGCTGCAGTCACAAAGCACAAACTTACCTTGTTCATGTTCTAGTAGCTGCAGGGCCTCTGCACCATTACTTCCAGAAGGCCCCGGGCCTCCTTCTGACACAGACTCCACCTCCAGGTCCAAAGAGGACACAGAATTGGAGCGGTTAGACGGCCCTGTAAACATACCACAACTTTTACGATACCAGTTAGTTTAGTTAGAGAGGGTATGTGAACCTAAACCTTTTGGTTACCAGGGCAGGTGCTTACATACAAGGATACATCATACCTGAAAATATGATTGTATGTTTTTATGGTCTGAATTTAGAGTGTCAGTGCTATAAAACAAAATATACAGTTCGGAGAGAATTGAACAAGGAAACATTTATAAACAAGAGAGCCATCTGTTGGTTATGAGGTGAAAACACACCCTCTGAAATTCCCTCCAGGTTGTCGCTGCAGAGCGAGAAGCGCAGCGTTTTGTCAGGTTTCCCATGGAGTTTGGTGTCATCGACCGGGGCGTCTCCTTGCCCACTGTCTCCAAGATGCAGAGTCAAAACCTACAGACACAAAGACAGAGGCATGTTTCCTACTGTGTCTATCAATATCATTGCCAGTGGTCATTGACTACCACAGAACGGCACTGGTGTAGCATATGATGCACTTCACCTCATTCTCTGACATCATCCCAGGTACAGTCTGCAGTGAAGTCCCAAACGAGATGACTAGCACTTCTTCAGGCGTGACCTCCTGCAAAGACTCCTGGGAACTGGCCTCAGTTTCGCCCTCTTGGGCCATGTTAGATCTGCTGCGGCTGCGAGAACCTGCTGGGTGAGGAAGAGAGCAAGCAGTTAGGGTTAGAGCCAGCCAAAGTTAGGCCAATAAGTGTCAGCTGGCTTTGGGCTAGAGCGAAAGCTTTAAATACTAAGGTGATGCTGGCCTGAAGGAACACTTACAGTATTGTACACAGATCTACTCACAGAAACAGTGACAACATCACCACATGCAAGAAACATCTGTCAAAATTGTGACTATATAAGTACCTACAAATAAAATTAATATTCCTGCTGCTACTAAACTCCTGCAATTTTGACCACGAATGCACAAATAACAGCAGCACAGGCACAAATAATGAGCATTTGCACATTATGACAGCAAAACAGATGGAATATATCAGCCGCATATGCATGCTCATTCAGTCAACAGAAACCCCAGATGCCCAGATGCTCCCAAATATATGTACTTCTAAATCTTGAAGTTTAGAGGGGAATATTATTTCTGTTAAGCAAGTTAAGCAGCTATATTTGTTAAGTAGCGTTATTTCCTTTTACTGAGTATTCTGTATATTTTGATCTGTGTCACAGCTTGTTAAAGGCAGGCACATCCACAATATTACGTAACAGTCACTATGGATCTTCACAATAAACAACAAAATAACCAATTAAAGTAAGAGAAGAACTGTGGAGTATGCTGACACTTCTTACAAGATTTATGACATTCATGAACTGTCTTGCTAGTCTGCACAACTGCATTTAGGATGATGTCACTAGGTGCATATGCAGCAATGCAGCAAAGCAATGCAGGTCACGTATGCTACAGCAAGCAGAAAAATGCAATACAGCGATGACTGGCAAAGCAAAGGTGGAGCCAGGAGAGGCCATAGATGGACGGGAGTGACCCAAAGCACAGCGCCAGGGCTACCCACCAAACGGGGTCACTAAAGGTATATGAGCGGACAGGCCAGTGGCTGAGGGCTCCCAACAGGTTATGGCAGCTAACTGTTGTCCTGATGATCCGCAGGCAAGAAAAAAAGAGTGGAAAAGGTGAAAGAGAGTTGGTGGGTCAGAGAGAGTATGTCAAAGATCGGTAAGTGACTGAAAAAACAGTGGTTAATAGTTAACAGAAGAAAATCACTAACTAAAGCCCAATTTTGGAGGAGGTAGAAGAAAAGAAATTCGATCCTTTTAAAAATCTAGCAAGATGCCTTGATATCTACTGCCCTAGAGAGGTAGCTGCATTTTAGGGCATAACCTTAACATTTATAGAACCTTATAAGTCACTGTTTAAGAGTGCTCTACACTGGTAGCATTAGGGTCAACTTGCATGTGATTTTAACAGTCTATGCTGTTAACAGTTGTACAGAGTATGCTGTTAAACTTAAGGCATAATACTCCAAACTTTAATAGCATCAAAACACCCAGCACACAAACACTTAGTACTGTTGTACTGTTGATTTTTAATCTTTTTTTAAATTTTGAATCTTTCTAGTTTCAGGTTACTGTTTGTCTTGCTAATTAAAAACAGAATTATAATGCTTATCGGTCAACACGTATTCTGTGATTGTTAAATGTTAATTTACAAATTCATCATTGTCAGTAACAGAGGCCAGGCCGGGTGAAGGCATCAATGTAATGTTTGTACAAAGCCTTTAATCTGTCTGTCAAAACAGAGTGTAACAGAGTAACAAATTTTATCAAAAACTATAACAGCTCTTAAAATAACTAATAGATTACATCTAGTCTAGTTTAAGGAATGGAAATAGAAGATGATAGACCAGTAGCACACTTTCTGTCATTAGAAAGAGTTAAAGATATAAACTGCTAAACTACAGCTAAGCAGAAGCTCATGTAGAGATTACCAATGGGAAGCCTGTTCTTCTTGTTGGCGGGCGTGGTTGCAGGGGAGAGCTGGGGCGTGTTAGAGGGCGTGAGCTCCAGGCTGTTGCACTTTATCGTTCGGGACTGAGGTACATTGACTAGCAGGGTCTCCAAAGCCAGGTGGTCCTCCTCTCTGAGCTGATCTCCTGCCGTGACCGCACGTACAAAGTCCACCTAAACACAAGTAAATGCTTAGCAGACATGAGGAACATCTGCAATGTTCTATCAACTCAAAGTGGGGGAACAGCAAAGAAAAGCAAGTTTAGGGTAGATGTTTGGTGGGCTTTCTGTATATCACCAGGTAACTCATTCTTAATTATTGCAGCTAATTAAAGCAGGTGGGTCTCATTATTCAGCTATCATCATTAGTTCATTTCACACAGTGAGTTTAATGCAATAACAACACAGGAGTCGGGCTAATTGGTTCTTTGACAATGTGGTTGAATGACAGTGGGTTGATGAACACACACATAGAGATGAAAACAAAGGCATGGAGAAACAATGTTGGGCAGAAAGAGTTAAAGCATTATGGCTGGAAAAGTATGTGGTGTGACTATTACTGATGTATTGGTTGGATAGGTTTGGGCATGTTTACTTTATGCAAGTCATTTTTCATTGTATGAGCACAGTAATATGCTTTGACTGAGGCTGTCATATGATTTAAATAAACTGAATGGTATTAATCACAAGACAAGCTAATTCATTACTGCAAATTAATCACAAATGATCATAATAGTTTATGCTGATAAAAGGCCTTAAATTAATATATAAAATCATCATTGTGGTAGATGGATAGAACATTGAAGAAATATAAAAAGTGGTTTTAGAATTTGATATACTATGTATTTTTAAATCACTGCAGTGCAAAGTAATTTAATTTTTCAAACTTTCTTTAAGCAATCTCTATTTTTTAAGTATTAATACTTACCAGAGCCAAAAGCTGATTATGGGTCACATAAACCACAGTCCTTGTCAGACCCTCCAGTAAATTCATTGAGGACATGGGAGGAGTCTCGACAGCTCGTCCGCCAATCACAACGTCCAAAAAGGCAGCAACACACATCTGAGAAGTTCCAAAAGCAAAACAGTTTCGCACATTATCTTTATAAGCAGTTTTGCCATTGTTTTCAAGAACCACATAAAAGGCCAATGAAGCTTTTTTTTTTTTTTTCAAAAAACTACTATTACAGAGAATAAGGCCCAGTATACAATGTGTTAGTATTGCTTTAGGAGATATCCTTTACATCACTACATCACTAGACAATACATCACTAGATATGAGGATATAGCTTCAGAATGAGAAACATGAAGGCTTCATAACTGGAATCGTTTCTTACCTTATCAAACTTTGATAAACTGCTTTTACGTCGAGGATCGGCATCATCTGCATCAGACATGGCTAACTGCTGCAACAGCTGCCCCACCTTATACAACAACAGTATTGTTTAAAAAACACTGATCCCACAGTCAACAATCATTCATTCACAGAAGAACACATGTAACACACATCTATAAAATAATTGTATTGGGTTTTAAGTAAAATATAACCCAATAATTATTTATAACCCTAATATATAAATAATTCAATAAAATAAACTAAGCATTTTTTCTGCCATTGTTTTTATTGACCACAGAAGAACAAACTTTTTGTAAAACATAAATAAACAATTGAAATGTTACAAAAATATTAAAAAAATATTTGCAGTATTGTGCAAAACAACACTGCAAACAAATTACCATCATAAATTCAGTATTTTAGACCAGGCTTATGGCACTGACCCACAGCAATCTGAAACTGAAACTTATGTTGAAACTGAGGTAGGAAATGAGGTAACCATCATCTTTTACCTGCATGAGGTTGAAACGTGCCACCTCATTGATGGGCGCATCAGAGATGATGCCGTACTGCTCAGGGTTGACGATGGCTGGGCAGATGAAGCATGTGAGCAGCAGGTCGGTACACATGGTCCTCACCTCCCCAACCTCCAACCTCTCCACCCGCGCCAACGTTTTGTACATCTGAGAGACGATCCAGCGTAGGCTCTGTGGGAAGCAGTAGGTGTTCTGCTTCAGGTACCCAATGAAGGAGTTCACCAGGGCCACCAGCTTGGCCTCATTGGCCTCCACCGCTGCCTGGACCTTCTGGCGGTACTCGTCCGTGCCCTTCTCCCCAAACAGACGTTCCTGCTGGGCCGGAGTAAAGCGTTCGATCAGCTTGGCTGGATCTGTCTCCAGATGGTCCTCGTCCTCAACCAGCAGCTGCATTATGGGTTCATGGAGGGTGGCGGTGAGGAAGAGCTTGGCAGAGTACAGGCCCTCAGAGAAGAGCTTGAAGAGGATGCTGAAGGCACACGTGCCTCGCCGCAGCAGACGACGAGGGTTGTCACTCTCCTTCAGCTCAAATTCCACCAAATAACGCAGCACCTGATTTTAACACAAGAGTTACACACAGCAAGTCAAAATTTTTGTTGCAGATTGGTTTGAATTTATTATGGCAATCATACATAAATTCTCCTGTGTTTTTAAAAGCATTTAAAGGACAATAAGGTTTATTGTTCTACTTAAATTATATTTATATTTCACAAAATTAAATCAGGTTTATAACGTGAACCAATGTTTTTAATGGCCCTCAGTGATGCTGAAGTTTCTGAGTGAGCAATAGACAAATATAATGCTGTGGTATGTAGGTATGTAATAAACAATGTACAAAACATGATTTATAGACCGTTATTTACCACACATTTACAGACAGCAAACCTATTTACCCTAACTGAAATGAACACTTTTTTCACAATTTATTTAGTTCAAACAATTTAACAACAGAAAATGATTTGCCTTTATTTCCAACAAATGAGCCTGGCAGATACATACATAAGATACATAATTTAATGTATGGATACAAAATACATACAATCACTGCATACTGTACATTCCTGTGTATGTCATTTACCTGCAGCAGAAAGCTCTCATCTTCTTGCATGATGCAGTTGCCATAAAGTGAGGTGAAAACTGTGTGTATGACGCCCTGTGTGTGCTCATTGTTGAGTCTTTCTCCTGCCACCAGACATGAGGCCACCAGCCGTGGGTTCTCCCTCAACCTGCCAAGGAACTCCCCATAGATGCTCTCCTGGAAGCCAAGAGTCTTGTAACCATCCACAAACTGCGTGTCCTCCAGAACCTTGGCATGCTGACAGCATTCTGCTGGGGACGCCTCCGCGCTGGAATGAGAAGAAAAGATTTTTAGATGTTAATTTTGACTTGAAACCAAGTTTGTTGTCTCTAGCTGTTGAATTGCTGAATTAAACGCTTTTCAAAACGTTTTATTTTTAAAATTCACTGGGGAAAGGTGGTAACAAAAGCTATAAGAAGAAACAGCAAGGGGAATATTGAGTGTTATCTACAATGGTACCGCAGGAAACCAAAGTTAAATAGTTCAGTTGCCTTTGGCACTTGAAAAATCATCATTCTAAGGAGAAATGATAAAGGGGAAAAATGAGCAAAGACAAGCTATGAGTTTGCATATTTCATAACAGTATTTTGCAATTCCAGTTCAGGAAGAGTTTTAGCAGGACGCTTTACATCTGAATGTGAATTAACTGTACTAAATCATTGAGAGACAATGCAGATCAGATCTGGTAGGGTCATAATTAGGACCACCGAACTCCATTGAAGATCAGTGAGACCACCATGGATGAACTTTGTTTGGTTTGTTAAGTTAACACTGAATTGGCACTGAATTAAACCACTAGGACAGACCCTGGATGTAGTGGCTGTAATGGTGTAGAGTGGAGTCACCTGGTGAGGATGAGGCGGTCGAGGTTGATCCTCTGCTGTTTGGCGATCCAGGCCGCTCTGTAGAGCTTCTCTGCTGTCTTTAGCACCTCATTGTTGAGTTTCTGGATGAGCTGCTTCTCAGAGGCAACATACAGCCGCTCCTGCTTCAGGTGGTGGGCCAGAGTGTGGATGTCTGGCTTCACCATCATTCAGCTCAGCCACAGGGCTGGAGATAGATGCCAAAGGAGAAAGATTAAGACTGTAATACAGTATTACAACAGCTGAATATGATTCTAATGTGATTCTGAAACAAAATCAATACATGAATTATATGTACTATGGACAACTGATATAAATCCAACATGAGAAGCTGTTTCGTAATAAAAAGTGCTGCTTGTATTCAGAAACAATGCTGGTATAACAGTGCTGGTATAGATCAGAATACTATACACATTTACTTAGGGAAGACAGCAGAATTAAGTAGGCTTAAATAAAAATAAAGCTACGGGACAAAAGGAAAGCTCATCCCTTTGCAAAAGTGCAGCTCATTTGATAAGTAGTGGAGTTATTCTTGTAAACCAGCAAGACAATAATAACAAGAATAGGTATTATGCAATGACCTGAATAACAGAGAAACATCACACATTGCAACACAGCATGTTATACTATAGATCATGGATGTTGTTGGGTCATGTCTATATTTCACAACCCACATTCTCTGGAACTTTCTGTTCTGGAATCTTATGGAAATATGCAAGTTCAATATTCCAGGGAACAAGTTCAATATTCTAGGGAACAATGACAATTCTATACAGTACATCTATATATCTATTCTTTATCTTTAAATGCTCTGTAAATTGCTTTGGATTAAAGTGCCTGGCTGAACCCATAGATGTAGATTTCATTATACTTGTACTGTACTGTACTGTACTGTACTATACTTGAGATTCCTGTGCCTCTCTTTTGTTCACAACAGATTCTGCCCCATATTTACCAAAGTCTCCACTACTAATATAATCCTCTGTTACAGTATGCCATACTCATTCTCTTACTGTGGTCAAAAGAAGTTGCCACAAATATTTATGTCAGCAGGTTTGGGTCCTTTAGTAATGCACCATTATCCAGTATAAACAGTTTTGTATTGACTTTTAATAGTTGAACTGGTTAGGACAGCAGATTTTAGGGGTGAGTTGATATCTTACTAACATAAGCAAATGGGACCAATAAAAGCTGTGAAATCCCTGTAGGTGAGAGAAATAAACAGAGCTGCAGAACAGAACAGATTCTACTATGTAAGGCACATAATCAGGTTTAAACAGGAAGACTGCTCCGTTTCCTCTGAGGGAGACAGAACAGGGCAATGTTCTTACAGGGAACTGATGTGGCTATAAACACAAACACAACATACAGCATTAGAACATTAAACAATTTATATGGTTCAAAGGACATGCTAAACTAAAACATTTTAATTACTTCACCTTTCTGCAACAGAAGCATGAAAATCCAATGGCAACCATGTGCTTGGCTTTAATGTGCTTTGTTAGCCGTTAAATTGTCGAACAAAGAAGTTAGGCATGGATTGTGTCATTTCTGCTTATTGGTTTAGTGTGTACAAAGTGTGTACATAACTGTCAAACTCATGCTCATGGTAAAGGCCAAAAATGAGACCCTCTGGACAGCATGTTTGATCAGTGATTAACAACAAAAATTCTGATCAACAGTTCTGATGCTGACCCCTGGCTGAGCCTGGCTTTTCTTAAATGCTGCAAACGCATTTCTGAAATGTTACAAATAACAAACTCAATATTAAGGGGATATTGGTGTTTAAATAATAGTTCACCCAAAAATGAAATATATGTGATTATTTATTTGCCCTCAAGTTAGTCCAAAGTATGTGCACAGTATAGCACAGAAATATTGGTTCACATAACGAAGCTTTTGTAATGTTTCAGAAAACTAGCAGCTAGAACAATATCCAAAAAATGGACAGATGGCATTTTATGGATAGCACAGAAATAAATAATCATCAGCTTAACTGAGAAATATGGTGAATATTGAAGCTGTAACTCAATTACTAAGCCTGGACCACAGCAACCTGTGAGACATTTTTAGTGTCATGAATGAAGAGTTTGCAAATCACATAAAGAAAAGATGTAAAAGACAAAAAACACCCACACACATCCACACAAGTGCCAACACACACACACACCAGAGAAAAGGCTAACATTCAAATAATTTTGTGGACCATCCTTTGGGGCATAAAAAGACCTTTGTTGAGCAGTCAGAGAAGAGGGAGAGAAGAGAGAAGAATGTGAGATGAACACCAGAGATGGTTTGGATGGAGTCTTGGTCTCTGAGCATCCCTACAGCAGCCCACAAACAGCAAAAGATCTGAGGTATGAAGATCTGAGGTGGCCTCTTCTGCTTCTCACTTCTCATTCAGATCAACCTCTCATCGTTCTGCCAAATAAAACACATCCCTGTGTGTTCTGCAGTTGAAGGCTGTGGTATGTGAAAAATCAGCCTTCAGGCAGAGGAAGAAAGTTACTTATTTATCTACTTTTATTTGGAGAAGTTGAAGGTCTGAATAATTGCTTTTGTGTTTGTTTACATTAATACATTTGGCAGACACAACCATCCAATGTGACAGGATATTTAATATAAACTTCAGTTGTGTGTGTTCCTTAGGTCACTAAACCCATGACCTTGGCATTAACAGCTGAGCTAGAGGAACCCTTTGTCATGCATCAACAAGCTTATAAATAGTGAAACCAGAGTGTGTGTGCTAGGTCACAGACTAGGCTAAGCAAGCTTTGAATAAGCTTTCAAAACAATTAAGCAAATACGACTCTACACGTTCAACACAAATTTAAAGATCTAAAGTCTGTTTCGTTATGAGTTGCTGACAATAATAAAAGTGAGGTGAGTTGGTGATTTTAAGCAACATGAACCAATGGCAAAGACAAATGTTAAGCAGAGTTTAACCATATGCAAATTAGCAGCCAAGCAATGTGGAGACTGCCAATGGAAGTGCAGTCAGTGTAGCTCAACGCTCCATTAGCCGGCAGCTGAATCCGCAAATTCTCTGCGTTTTTTGCAATGATTTGTTGGAAAATGTGATGAATGTATTTAAACAGGCAAAATACATTTTACAGAACAGAAATTACTCTTATTGGTAACCTTAGTTACAGAGTGTCACCAAGTGTTATTTATCAGTAACCTAACCGTGTCACGTAAAAAGACAGGAGACCATTTTGAGGTAGAGCAGTGATTGGACCATAATAAAGGTTTGCCAAAGAGAAAGGAGGGGCATATTAAACTAAGCTTTTCTAATTGAAATATTCAATATTCATTTGAAATAAATCAGGAACATTATCCAGAAACAGCAGCTCTTGGCTTTAATTTGATAAACAGAATATATTGAACAGTTATTAAATGCCCTTCCTCAACATACATTAATAAACTGCTGCAGTGAGTTACAGAAATATGTATTTGTGAAAGAGAGAACAATCTCCCTTCTAAATCCTAACACAAGGGCTCACAGGAGACGCACTTTACTGCCATGTGTAAAGTGTCTCACCTGATCACTGTAGACAAAGGCCACTTTGTCTAACTGTAAAAAAATGCTTTTTCTCAGCAATACCGCCAAGACCTAACCACAATTAGCTTGCAAAAACTGTCTGGTACGTAAAGGCGAGAAATTATACACACACACACACACACAACAGCCACAGGCTGAGCTAAGTTTAAATGATTATGCAGCTGTTCTATAGACAGAACATCACATTTTTTGGTGGTAGGAAACATGACATTGTGCTGTAACGCACTAGCTTTCAACATCAGCGGCCACACATACAGAAACAAGGACTGCAGCCGATGCTGTTTTTAGAAACAGTAGAGAAAGGCACGCTTTCTGAACAGCCTGAAGGTCCTGTTTTCAGTTCCTCTGTTCTGAAGAACTGTGTTTGGATTAGACCTGACAGCATCTGAGCAGGTAGAGCAGAGGAACAGAGAGAGAGAGACAGAGACAGAGAGTGTTTGAGAGCCTCATATAAAAAAGCGTATTCTCATATAAAAAATCCATACATTGTTTAAGCATACAAGATACT
Source organism: Yasuhikotakia modesta (assembly GCA_036877545.1). Lineage (NCBI taxonomy): Eukaryota > Metazoa > Chordata > Actinopteri > Cypriniformes > Botiidae > Yasuhikotakia > Yasuhikotakia modesta. Next base: position 16,571 of record JBAJNP010009086.1, read on the forward strand.
AGTATGTACTTGTACTAGCATTCTGGTACATGCAGACACCTGTATTTTAGCAAAGCTATAATTGTCAAGTACAGTACATTGGTAATTTAGGTTGATATAGTGTTGTCATAAAGTGATAATGTAAGGTAGTGAATTACTCGTTCAGGGCACTCGCTGTCAGATGTACAACTGCAGGTGTAATGCTGACAGGTATCTGAACATCTTAATGAGAATGAACATCATAAATTAATCTGCTGAGAAATGGGGAACAAAATAACAACAGGTGTTTGACATTTTTGTGACGATGATGTTAGCAGAGCAATAGTGCTAAGTCTGTAATACTCATGCAAATAAAAACAGCTAAATAACTGTACAATGTACAATAACTGTCATCAGGAGAAATAACATGGGCTGAAAATGTTTGCCACTGTAAGTTCCTTCTGAACACTGAAGTCATCATCCCAAATCAAAACACAAGATTTTACCAACACATCTTCTGGTTAGTCAAGCGACTTCTGACAGCTGAAAGAGTGGATCAGAAGTTCTCAGCGTGAGCACTGCGTCACTCTCAGTTTAAGCAGGTGTCTTAACAAGGATCCGTTTTTCATTTCTTCTTCCTCATTGGGTTTGTTAAACCAATGTTCTCACTGCTCATAAAGAACAGTGGAACACAGCCCTGCAGGAAGCGAATCACTGAATGTGGTTACAGTACCAGAAACTGCCCACTTGCTTCATTTAAAGCTAAAAATATATATAGTGATGGTTATTATTAAGATTTTAACAGTATTACTACTATTACTGATTCTGCTTATTGATCCAGAACTTTAACTGTATTATTATATGTTCATATAAATAAATGAACAATTAAAGTTTATGTATTTGTACAGTTTAGTATAAATGAAGAATGAAAACAAGTAAAAAGATTGCTTAATCATTTAGGCATGTCCATATTGCACTTGCAAATTTAAGCGAAAACATTCATGTGTAATGAGAATATTCTCTTTTCATTTTATAATTGTTCAACTTTTGTCCCCATTTGAGAACAAGTTAAATCTGAACAGTTATAATGTAAAGGTGAGGTTTAACTGGTTATGTAATGTTGAATATAATGGTGCACCAGTCACAGCAGTCACACACTGTACAGAAATTAGCAAACACATATTAAAACAGGTCACAGCACATCAAAATCTGCACTCACACAAATGCCTTCCAAATATATTTTGAGTTTCGCACGCCTTAATTAGCATGAGACCAAATTCGACACCTTGACTACACAAATGTGCCCGGAAGAGATGACCTTGTTCAGTGTAGCTTATGCTGAAAGCTCTGCACTCTTCCGCTTCTGCTGGTATCTGACTGACCACCGAAAATCCCATAACCAAGCGCACATTCATTCTCACCGATCTACTTCATTACAAATGCCTGGTGTGGAGGAGACTGCGGGAACACGGCACGGAAATGTTTCAAAACCAGTGTGCGCTCTGATGTCTCTTTGGACAATGAGAAACATTAACCATGTGGTTTAAAAGAAACTGTTCACCAACCAGACACCATAAAACATGCTCAGTAAAACGACAAACACGTGCACCGTTTCCCATCACTGTTTTACAATATGAAGTCAACAAACAGTGTGTGTGTGTGTGTGTGTGTGTGTGTTTATGTTTTTATTTTATTTTATTTTTTTATTTAATAT
>JBAJNP010009087.1:0-18841 GCA_036877545.1 Yasuhikotakia modesta
GTTCAAAATTTCAGAAATGTTGTACATGAACATGATTTTTTTTGCAGCTGTGACTAGCTTCTCCAGAGAGAGTTTGAGTCAAGGCCTCTGATGAGTTTAACATGCTGTTCTCAATTTATAGTGCATTAAAAAGATATTTGTCTCCTAAGAGACATGTTGGAGAATGACACGAGAGGAGATAAAGAACGAGCGAGCGAGAGAGAAATTACAAGAACCGTCTTACAAAACAAGCCCAGGACGGTTCGATCAGTGGGGGAAACAGAAGTCACCGCGCCTCTGTATGTCAATACCCCTTCAACCCATCCTTTCTTTTGCCTTTAAGAAATGTATTGATTCATTTGTGGCAATTAAAGCTTTGGGTCAGTGCTATTGACTCTTTCTGGAGGCCTTTGCCGCCAATTACCTCTATTAAGCATTTACGGGTTTTGTGATGTACCCTTGAAAAAATACAGGTGCTGGTTTCCTTGGCAAACGCAGAGGAGATGGACGAGAAGAAATAATTGGTTTGCTTTCGAAGGCCAAGCCAAGTTTTTAATCAAAGCAGGCGCAACATGCATATACTGTAAACATGAATCGCTTCGAGTCTGAATTACTTTGAGAGACAGGGCTGACGAAAATTGGACGGGTTTGTCTGGCCCTGCCATGAAGCTTTGAAGGTCAGGTTTGAAATTGTGACAAAATTGACAATCCTTTGAGTTATGTTTGGTGTACGCCATCTGTAGCAGTACTGTGAACCTCAAGTAATAAGGAGGCAGTAATTGGAACAGCGGACGAATGAGAATGAGAATTATGACTGCACTTATGAAATGGAAATGGCCAGAATTGTGAATGTGAAAAACAGCATTCTGCAAATGACAGCTCAATTATTCTTAGTCCAGCGTCACGCAAAGGATGCAATGGTCCTTTCAAATGCAATTTGGTGACTGTACAGACCAATCTCTCCAGTGTTTAGTTCAGTTAAGGTGCTACGTTAATCTCTATAAAAACCATGACATTTTCCACAAAGACAAAAATCTGGTCTGATACCTGCGTGTGGGTTGGAGGCAGCCCTTTTCGGCCGTAAACCCCCACTAGTGCGCCTCTCTGGACAGAGATGTTGAATTTGAGGGACTGCGGCTGGTCGACATAGAGCTGAGAGCGCCAAAATGTTCCCGGGGGCACATCCTGTACGGCCCGGCGGCCCACGTCCACCTCACCTGTGTCTATGGTGTTATTCTCCTGAAAATAAACTCCTGGAGAGAGAAAGAGAAAGATGGAGTGAGAACAAATGTGTGAGAATGCTTATGTGTGAGAAAAAACATGTTTATGCATAGAACCCTTAAGGGGCATTCATACTGACAGTGATGTGCAGCAACAAAGCAACCGGACGTTATTCATTTTTAATGAGAGTAGGGATTTGAGGTGACGTGCGTGACAGGGAAAGTTGGGGAGGCAACAAAGTTGAGGAAACATATGCAAATGAGCTGCGACGCAACAGAACTACCAATGTGAACGTAACGACTGGAGCGCTTCTCTTGTGAAATTCTATGGTTTAGGCAAGATGGAGTAGAAATGAATGGTAACTGTGAGCAATTTCCTTGATTTATAAGATTTGACTCTGCCCACATTCAGGGATATAATAAAAAGAATGTTTGAAAACCCTGTTGAACAATGAAATTATCTGCATTACAAAAGGGTTTGATTCATGCATTATGAATAATCACTTATCATAAGATAATCATTTATCTCAATGTGATTTATTACGGACTGCTATATGCAAAAACTGTTCGCACACAAAAAATAATTTTAAGTGGCAGAAAAATTGATTCATTACAGATTTAAAGGCTGAAGAGTAAAGCTTAGCAGTTGGAATGTGTTTTGTGATAGAATCACTGTCAGTTTGAATGGCCCTTTAGTTAATTCTATAAAAATACAGTAAGACAACAAGGGGGGCTAAGGGAGTCTGTAACAGATAATGAAAACAGTGTTTTTGTGTGAATTTGTAGCTCTTTCCAATGAAACAGTGTAGCCTTAGGAATGATCACACATTTATTCAAGTACTATCAGGATAATCTAATATCAAAAATCATTAAATCTAATATCAAAAATCATTAAAGCATGTTAAGCGCACGCTAAGCACACGCTAAGCACACGCTAAGCACACGCTAAGCACACGCTAAGCACATGCTCACATCTGAATATAATACTTCAGATGTGCCTGCATACAGTATGCAAAGCAAATGTCAAAGAAATGATTAATAGTCCTGACACTAAGTATTCATGATACAGCAGGCAAACTACATCCAGATGAAGTACTTACAGAGATTCTGAAGTTTGCCTTGTGAGTCATGTGTAAGTGCTACGGTTACCAAAAAATATAAGTTTAAATGTATTTGTTTAGAAAATGTTTAAAAATACTTTAATTAGAAAATATGTATTTCAAATACCAAATTGACAAATGCAATATGTGCAGGAATGTATTTATACTACATGTAATTTATCAACGGTTTAGAAGTTCTTGAATGAATACAGTACACGCTTTAAAGGTATGGCAACTGCTTCTGGTTTTGGTTAACGGGCAATTTCATTTCCTAATAAAACAGATTTTATAGCAAAGCTGATCCATCTAATGCAGTCTGAGTTTATAGAGCCGAGGTAAAATTACCATAATGGTAATTGTCGGACCACCGTTTTATTTGAGGGGCTTCTTATACAAGCCAACTGTGGCAAAATTACAGCTGAGTGGAAGCGAAGCTATTTGACTCTTCCTTTAACAAGTGGGAAAGCTAATGTCTAGACATTACACGCACAACACGCCCCGCCAACATAAGCGATACATATTCAAACACCTCACAATGTGTTGCAAGGCAACAGTGCAGAATAAAGCAGTAATGGGGGAAGGAGAATAGGCTATGCTCATATGCTAGCTAATGGAGAGCAGCTGGCATTAATATTGCATTAATTATTATTGCGTAATGCTTTAGCACGCAGGCAATAACTGTGCACGCCTCGCTAATGCAGTCAGGCGGCTACATAAAGAGCGTGTGGAAGTGAATGAAAGAGTAATTAGGGAGGACTTGCTGACTGTTAGCTTTAATGTGAGGTTGCCTGTGGCCCTAAATGTTCCACAGAGCAGATAGGGAGACAGAAGCCATCTGTGAAGCTCTGATCAACAGTATTGTCCACAGGATGAAAGGAAGGAGATGTGTCCTCAAAGAATGCCAGCAGAAAAAAGGATTTGCTTGTGGAAGGTGCCACAAAATCCTGAGGTGTTTCTTGGACATGGATATTGAATTGGCATTTCAACATAAACAAAAAGAAGTAGAAGGTTTGTTTTGGCTTGAAACAAACTCCCCCAAAACGTTTTTAAATCCCTCTTTCTTAAGCTCCTCAGCTCATTTCAGCCAAACTGTCTTGATATTTACTATTTAAATGTGTGTAGAGGATGCTGGAGGACAGTTAAAGCTGCAGTAAGCATTTTTTGGAACACCATAGATAAAATGCACCTACAATCTGACAGATACCATTGAAATAGATGTCTCGCAGATGTCTCTAAGCTCTCCAAACAGCCAGGATGCATTAGCCAATCAGAATACCCGAAAGATCTGGCACTTTTACCCAAAAAGGATTTTAAAAAACATTGAATGGAAATTAATTTTATAACTTTAATTGAAATTGACTGGATCATGAAAATCATTCAAACTACTGATATACTCTCTTATCCTAAACCAATTAAGAGAAAGAGAAGTTTGGTTTGGTTTTCCCACTGCAGTTTGTGACAGATGACAAGATACTTTTGGCCAGTTTTCTTTAACAGCATGCGGCTAAACCCACTGAAATCAAGACTATTTAATGCGACTGATAACTTCATTGTGAATGCACACGTCACCCTAAATGACCCACTTACACCCTTTTTAGTTCATTCTGTGTCTCCCTGTATCACTCTATACCTATTATTTACTTCCATCCATCATTCCATGCACATGCTTTTTTAATGGACATCGCCCGACCCACTTTATATCTTTCTGTTAGGTCAAGTAAGACTCATCCTGCACCATGTGCAAATTTGCCAAGTGTCTCTCCTCTATCCAAATGCATTCAGTTGCAGATTTTAGCGCTTCTTTATGACTTTGAGAAAAGTCACTTGAGCGCTTTTTAATTCACTGAAGCTTGTGCAAGTGTGTCTGCGTGTGTGCATTAGGGGAAGTGCTGGTATATTCATTAACAGTGTGTCATTCTCAGCTCTCTCAGTTGTTGCGGTGGGACTGAACAACAGAGTGCAGAACCGCTCAGATGATTTGTTTTCAGAACGGTGCCACACATAAATAAGGACCCCTGAAACAATGCTAAATACAAAAGTTTGGTCCCACTCCCAGACACTGGGGACAAAAAAGTGAGTTTTTAAAAGCGAGACTATCAGTTCTGTACATCTGTGTGAGGACGGTGGAGTCTCTGAAGAGAATAGTTTGAATACAATGGAGCGAGCGTGAGGAACATTAAATTATTTTCTGAAAAGAAAAAAGGCTAGTCTGCTTCTAATGTTCAATGTTTATCAAAATCATTCTCTTTAAAAAAACAGCAGCAGAATCCTTGTATGCTAATGTCATCCCGACAACTCGCGCGCACACAAACACTGAGGCTGGCAATCTAAAAAACATCCTGTCATTTAGGAGAGAGACTGCGCTGAGGCTATTGTTGCTGGTTTGAAAACACACACTGAGGTAGACGAGGCACTTGAAGCTCTTTTATGGAGTGTGTGCTTTTAGGTCAGTTGTTTTTCAAAGAAAGGTGAGCTGAGATGACAACAGCAGCACCCTCACTTATTACTGGCTTTTTCTTGTCAGACAAATGAGTGCATGTGTGTACATACTGCATCTAACAGATCTGCAGTAGCTGGCAAACCCATGCGTGCGCAATGTATGCGCAGTCTGTGTGGATTCAGTGTGTGTATCTGTGTGGGCCGGTTTTCTATTCTTGTGGGCGTAAAATCAGAAAAACAATAAAACATGATAAAAATGGCTTGTGGTGACATCCCTGCAAGGATAAAAGCTGCAGAAAAGCATACAATAACATCTTAATTCTCGGCCTGACAATTTAACAGATTAATTTAGTATGATTAATTCTATAAAAAATAATGCAATAAAAAATTAGCTTTAACTTGAATGAACACAATTTAACAATTTATGTACCCTGATCAGCAATTAAATTTTGTTAAAAGAATGCCTCCTACCATTGGAGCAATTCAAGCGTTGAATATAATAAAAACAAACACAAAAAATCAACAAAATATGCAATGAGACAGAACCAAGGCACTAAAAATTAAAACAAACTCAAAAGCAAATATTTAACAATTACATAAAATTGCATTGTTTCTTAGCTGCTATCTGTACTTCCATTTTGTAAATCATGGTTTATGAATGTGATGCTAAATTTTACTTTGACGCTTTTAGATTATTTATTTTCAGAATCAGCAAGTTTACTTTTACAATTCTGGCACAAACCTCTTGTGGGGCTTAACTGTGTCTTACTTTTATTTACTAGTGAGATTGTGATGAAAAGCTCCCTGATGCAAAACTAGACTTCAGTGAACAGATTTTGCTAAACTGTTTTGATGTGGTAATCTGTAAAGTCACAGTGTTTGCTGACAGCTGGCAGCACATGGTAAATATGGATCTGTTCACATAGAACCAATATTTTGTTCAAAAACAGCTAGAAAACGTATTTAGTTTATGAGTTTATGTTAGGATTACAGCCATGGTAGTATTTATAATTTTAGTATTTATAAGTATATAAATAGTAAGTATAGTATACCACAGAAAATACTCTGCGTTTATGGTGTTCACAGTTTAGTGACACACAAACCTTCATCATTTGGCTTATTTTGAAAGTATTAAGTGCTTATATTGTGCTTTATTAAACTAATAAGAATATATCATTGTGTAGCCATTGAGGACATAGATGCATGCATCTATGTATATATTCACTGAAACTGCCAGACTGCAGTTTTTGCTCTACTCTCTGTTTATATGCCTGTGACGTGTCCTTCAAAGACAGCCATAGTGGCTGGCACACTCAGATCAAGGTTAACCGATGTGGTGGTGTTAGTGGCTGTCGGTATTGATTGAGACTAAGCCGTGTGATCGTATGCATTGCTGATGGCTTCATTAACTATCCACTCTTCCACAGGACCCTCCCACCATCCAGCAGAACCCTCAGAGTAAAGACCCTCTGCTGGAGGCAACTGCCATGGCAAATTCCACAACTCTATTATTACATTAACATTCTCCTGCACTCAAGCCGTACAAATGTTTCTCAGTGAAAAACAGATAGAAGGAGAAAAATGGGGGGAGGGATGGTGAGGTAGCTAGGAAAGCTAGGAAACAAAAGACAGACTACATTGAATGCAAATTCTGCTCAAATAAACCTAAGCTGATTGTGTCACTGTTGCTTACGGTGGAGATGAATGACTTTATGCTGTGTTAGTAAACAGCCGCTGATTCATATATATCTGCATCACAATCAATTTATGCCCAGCAGACAATAGCACATCCAATTGTTTAGCCCTGGTGATGGCAAATAAAAGTCACAGAGAATACAAATGTCCTACGGCTGATGCAGTGAAAGAAAGAAGTGAGTGTACACACACGTCCATCTCCTTAAGAACAAACACATTACTGTGTGGAACGTCATCATAATGGTCTTCACACATCTGGCCGTTCATCTTCAAAGCATGACTATGTGTTCCTCTGTGAGGGTGAGAGAGCATGCATAAGTGCTTAAGTGAGGGAGACCTTGTGGGAATACACCTGCTGTGGGTGGGAAAGAACGATGTCACCCATTTGCCTGCCGTTGTTATTTATTGCAACCTTTAGCTATTTAGCTTTTCATATTCTGAGCAACACCGGTCCAAAATGAACATTTTGCCACACCAGCCAATGAGGAGTAAACATTTAGTTAAAAATGTAAATAATATATAAACTAATATAAAATAATGTAATTTTCATATACATGGATACATTTATACATACATATTAATACTTTAATATTTAATTTGCAGTAGTGTTGATTTTGGACCCTGGTAACATTATAACTTTTTTGCACCCACTTTTTGGGTCACGATTGTTGTATTATTAAAGCTTTGATAAGCTTTAATAAGGTTTATGTTATGTTAAATATTTAATAATATTTAATATTGCTATGCTCTGAATCTGATTTGCTATCACTGTGACTTTAAACTTTAAACTTGTCATATTGTGCCTGGAAAGGCTACAGTGTTACAATTGTGACAGACCCCCTACAGCTCTGGTACATAACAGTCAACTCAGCAACTCTCCAGGTCACAAATCATCCCTCTGGGATCTGAACCAACAATCTCTGGTTTACCAGAGTGTAACACTGGCATTGAAATTTTATGGTTAGGCTGACAGTAAAACCCACATGACTGACTGAAACTCTGCTAAACACTGTAAAGCAAATGCTAGTAAGTGTGTATTTGGTTAGTAATCAGTTCCTCGTGTGATGCGTGTAATATCTGTGTGTGCCATCGTGTTAAAATGTCACTCCATTTCACTGGTGAGTAGGTTTTGTGGCGGCTAATATTGAAGACATACTTCTGAAAGCACAGAGAGATAAAGAGATCGAGAGACAGACTCTGGGTAGAGTTTCAGGGCATCACACACACTATTCGAAAACTAATTCACATTCTGAAAGACCCAAACAATCTTAAGAACCATTTATTGTGTATTCTGCAGGCGCACACACCCTCTCATATTCTTACATTAAAACGCTCTGTTCTTTGAACTCAATATCTCCATCTAAATGTGTTTTTGGCTCATCTTCCTGAATCAAAGATGGTTCCTGGACCTATCTGCCACGGCCCTGACAGCAGACACATCAAAGCAGGAGCCCTGATACTGTAAGACTAGAATGCTGAGGAATGTTTGCCTGTTGCTCTTATATAGATGCAGAGGTTCATACTCATCCCAGATCACTAAAACGCAGATCAGAGTGGCAGTTTAAATGGCACGTTGCAAAGAAAAATACTTTTGGAGTGTTTGTGTGGGAGTGTTTGTGTTTGTAGAGAAGGAGTACAATATGGGAGTGTTTATTTAGCTCAAGTTGTGTTTATTTAAGAGTTTCTTGGTCTATATAGATAAGGGTTTTTGGTCCTTGAGGTTTAGTTGTGTAGAAGTGGGTCCGTTTGAAATTATTATTAGTGTGTTTTTGTGGACATGCCTTTTAACTGAATGCAAATGGTTTTAAACTTGGAAAAGGGCTTGAAGAAATTTGGTGCCGTAGTTCTTGTGTGCTCATGTGTGTATTTGAATCTTACTGTTTTCAGTAGATAGGGCAGTAACGGTGTTGGATGCCGTGGCGTCAGATTTGACCTGGCCATTCTCAAAAGCATAGCCCTCAGTTTCCTGTAGCTGCCAATTCAATCCAAAGAGATGCATCGCTGTGGAGAGAGAGAGAAAGAGAGAAAACAACATTTAGGGATGTTTCAAATAAATAACAGCAGTAGAGTCCAAGCTAAATATTTACCTGTGAGAAGGTGAATTCTCTGTAATATTAATATAATCAATAATGTAAAATTTAAGTGTTTACTTTTAAAGGAAAAGTGCTGCTTGCCTCTGCAAAACTTTCCACCATGATTTTAAATGGTGTTGTGGGCATTTCTGTGCAGTATAAGTAAAAAGATTCTGCTTCAAATCCCTAACCTGAAGTACAAACTAAAGTAATAGTGATGCCTGCCTTAGTTAACTCCACTAATTAGAGAAATAAAACTGTTTCTTTGTCTAAATGACAAAGATTCAAAGTCAAAAAGTAGAAACCTAATCAGACAGATGTTGCCTAATTACAACACTTTTGGCATTTGAGAGAATAAAAAATGACTCAAAGTACCCAATATGGATTTATTTATACTTTATTTTGTTCAGAGAAACTCTTTAATGACTCATTATCATATGTCATGTGAGAACGCTAATTCATGTGCGTGGCATCAATCACACCTCAGGTTTTTAAGCTAAAATAGCTATAAAATTGTGCAGATGCCTCGGCTGATGAGTTTGGTATTACTGACTGGAAAGAGTTTTTGGCTGCTCTGTGGAATAATATGTTTAGACAGCTGCTTTTGCAGTCTCATTTAATTTGTTCCTGAAATGTCTCAATGGTCTTTGCAAACTGGTCTTTGCAAAATTTGGCTGGAGCAGTTGAAGGGAATGCTGGGAAAAAAAGGGTTCGCCGAACATGGATGTTTGTTAAACAAGCAAGGGTTAAGATCAGGGATGGGACATGGGCTTGCAAACTCAAGCTTTTGTTTAGGTGTGGCTGGAGACAGCTGGATGTATGTCAGGTTGGGTGTGTCAAGAATTTTCCCACCTGCAACTTTTCCCTGTAGGTAGCGTGACAACCTGGATAAATCAGCACCCATTGGAACACATTTTGTTTCCCTGGTGATGATTTGTAAAATACTTGCCTGGAAAGAAACTTTACAGGCTAGTGTACAATCTGGAGGATTGTGTGGGAAATTTGCCATTATGAAGTCTGATTGTTATATGGGTAACTGGTTGGCTGTAAATTTAGGAGAAGAAAAACTGCTCAAACATATTTATAATGAGGGGAAAGGTAGGTTATTCATTTACCAGCCCATTTTCATCCAATGTGACTTTTACAACACCACAGAGAGAAACCCACTTACCTAGAAATAAATGATGCCTAGAAATTTTTACTTCAGTGTAACTGAGGTGGGCCAAGTTTCTGATCAACTGGTGCCAATGACATGACATGCTTATTCACAGAAATGTTTGATATCACAAAGTAATTTTGTGCAGCCTAGTTTCAATAAATATGATTTGAGGACATTGTTAGGTTATGTGTTTACATCACATCAAGCATTTTTTTGTCAAAGGATCAGAAACAATCTTTCTTTATTCTTTCTTTCTTCCATGCTTTATATTTCATTTAAGTTCCAGTCTCAGCCTGGGGAAAGCAACTGATCATTCATGTAGCTCAACTGGTAGAGTGTTGCATTACCAGTGCAAAGGTTGTGGATTCAATCCCAGGGAATACAAGTACTGTTAAAAAATGTGTACCTTGAATTCACTGTAAATTTCTTTGGATTAACTTTTCTGCCAAGTGAATAAATGTAAATAATCAGAGAATTGGCATATGAAAATTTTTTTCAGTATTCTATACAGAACCAATTTAGCAACCACTGTAGTGAAATAAGTCTGGGCAATACACACTTTTGTGCACCTATGAGCAATATCATTTTGGACCGCCTGAAAATGCTAAACCTTCTGTTGCATTCCCTTCACTTTCTAACAGCTTGATTACTGTATGACATACTACCAATATTGTGCATCCTTACACAAAGGTGAAACGTAATTGTTATGTCCCTATAATTTGTGATATAATTTGTTGGTCTTGCATTATTATGAGAATCTCATATGATATATTGTATTCAGGTCCTGGTATGTGTGTGTGGTAACTGTGCTAGGTGGGCTGCACTAAGGGGACAGGATGATCCAGTCTCTGACTAACAGCAGTGTTAGCTGCAGACGTTGCCTCTAATAAAGGTAATTTAGACCTGCCAACAACCCCCACTGGGTCTCTCCATGCCCCCAGAGCACAGACACAACCACCGCACATAAATCATTCTCCCTCCCTCTGGTATATATTTGTGTGTATGTGTTTAGTTGTGTGTGTAAGGTTATTATCTGGGACTGTTGTCTTTCACTATTCCTGATATCTGTAGATAAAGCTCTGCTCCAGTGACATGAAGTCTTAATGAGAAAGATAAAGACAAAGAGTTTGGAATAATTGAGGTACGAGACATTAAAGACATTAAAGTTACATTAAAGTATTCAAGCAGTAATTGGGTTATAAAATTTCTTAAGCCTCTATGTTCTCTTTATATCTTTCTATCTAGTCCTCTCTCACTCTCATTAAATACGATCCCTGCTGGTTCGGCCCGTTTGCCGATCAGCCAATGTCCAGCACCCTGACCTTAGCCAAAGCAGGGGCCATGGGAGAGTGGGTGGTATTGACTTCTTCACCAGAGAGATGCCCACCCCCTGCTGTGCTGATCCAGTCTCAGACACACATTTGTGCAGACTGCTGCTTTAACTCTCAATATTAAAACGAGGAAGTAAAGAGGAAGTCCATATTAGATTCTTATTGTTGATTAAACGATTTCTTGTAAACTACATTTGATCCACTTGCTGCAATATCTGAGATTAAAAAACGAGTGTGAATGAATAACAAGCCAAGAAAGCGAAACAGAGAGCGGGCACACATGGAACAAAGAGCGGTGAAGCGTTCTGTAATTATTGTGTGTGTTTTCAGCACGCGTGTGGAACGTTGCTCTGTTCCAAAACCTGGTGCGCTGCCTACAGAGGCACAAAGTCTGTTCCAAAAAGTTGCCATCTTAATTACGCTGCCTCCTAAAATACCTCATTCTGGTCAGATTCTAAAGCACCGCCGCATGTGTCCTTAGCGGAGATAGCAATCCCATAATGCATTGCAATAGCCTTAGTGAAGTTTCATTAATATATATATTAATGAAAACTATATTAATAAATATATCAACGCAACATAATTAAAAATATTTCCCAGTGCACTGTATGTGTTTACATATTTGTCTTATTACAGTATTGCGTCAGTAGAGCACCACATCTCTTGAAATCAACAGCGAATTGACTCTCCCATGTGGTTTATGTGGGGAGCATTATTAGAGTGACACACAAAGCTTCCGTCTATGAGCATTCCAAAAAAGTCACTTATGGGCTTTGGTTAGCATGAACTGGTGCCTATGAAGCGGTAAAAAAGCAAGACAGTAGGACAACACGCCACTCTAGGTTTTAACACAGAGCGCATATCCACGCTATTAAAATACAAATGTGCCAAGTGTAAAATAAAAAAGCCTCTCCAGTTGACACAGAATGGAAATTGGCTGTTAGACTTTTTTCTCTTCTTTTCCCTTGGTTGCCTCGCAAATGCTAAAACAGCAAAAGGTGGGCGAGATCGCAAGGGGCAGATCGCATTGTTGATGAGCCTTGGGCACTGAGCGCTGTGAAGGGTACAGCAGACTTCAGAGAAACACCTTTTCTACATGGTGGTTATGGGAGAGAGAGAGAAACAGGCCAATGCTAGCAGCACAAAGCCTAACAGTTTGTAGGTGGGCTACAGCCGCCTCAGGTACGTGCAGAATGAGCAAATGAGGGAGAAGGCAGATAACATTTTCACTGGGGCAGAGTTCATACGCAGAGCGGTAGGAATTACAGTTGAGGTAAATGTGAGGCAACTTATATGAGGCAGGACTGACGGTTATGTAACCAGTGGGACTCACAATGCTATTGAGAACACATGACTGCTTTTTCTAACACAGATCTGTCTTCTGCCATGTTTAAAACACAGTTTTATATCTCATTATATGTCATTTATGATCATTAGCGAGACAAAACTTGTAGAGACAGACTGAGAGATTTCAGGCAGAATCTGCATTCAGAAATAAAGCAGATTTCTAAGGAACATGCAAACTAAAAAATTGCATTGAATTGCATTGTCAGTAAAATGCATAAATGAGCTGCGCGACACATCAATAAAATAAAGAAAGAATATCCAGGATAATAAATCTAGGGCAAACCAAATGTTATTCTATTCCTCAGGGTTTTGGGCCATGTGCTGACTGCCAGCCAATCAAATGATCTAACCTCGCACTATGCTTATTTCTGATCTCTACTTACTAATTATCCATTGTTTGGCAAAAAGCACCAAAGCCAACTTTTCATGTCTATTTGTGAACATTTTAATAATCTTAATTCACAAATCTACAAAAAATATATATGTATTGTCAATTGCCCATTTATTATTACAGTGAGATTTTCAGAACATGTCCAACCAACATATGCAAGAGAATTTTAAAAAATTACCTCAGGCATTATAACTCTGATTTTATTCTGCAGAAGTTAATTTGCATGCATACGGTGGGAGGACATTGTGTCTCGCTGACTTGTGAAAAGTTGAGTTCAATGTGGAAAGACTGACTGCTTTCTCCAGAGTGTCACCACTCATTCAGAGACGCAGAAGCCAAAGAAAAACACTGCCTCCCTCGACTTCAGTGTAAAATGCTTTACATTTATAAAAAGCTGTGAGGTATTTATGAATGTCTTCTCTATCTTGCAGGGTTTTAAAAGACGTTGAGGAACTCTTGGCAAGCTGTGTTTCCTCTGGCTGTTGTTTGGTTTTCTTAGGCTGTTTATGAGTTTCACCTGCTTTGGGCCTGCATGCTGAAAGTGATGCAAAACATCTAAAAACGTTTGCTGTAAATCAGGAAGGCCTGGGCTTAACTCGAGCTTGTTTTGTATCAATCTTGCTCATGAGCTCTGAGCCTAAACTCTTTCCAAGCTGCTCAAGGGTCATTTTTCTTTATTCAAAAACTCATCTCACATCCATTCGGCCAACCTGTTGCTCCTGCCTCAGTAGGAATTTGATGGTCGTTGGAAGTGTCAGCTGGAGAACTTTGTGGAAATGTTGAAGGCATCTGCATGAACTTTCATCAAGTGAAGTTTTTATCATTAGTCTTTCACAGGGGATGTGATATTGACTGGGTGTTGAACAAGTAGGAAAAGATTGAACACAATTCAACCCCCCACCCGCCCCACTCTTGTATTCTTGTTCTGTGGGCTTAGTAGAGATGGCTGGGGTCTCGCACACCAGATGGAGCTGACAGAGGAGAGCCTCTGAGTTTTGTTAGTATCTGGAAGAGCTGTTGATGCCTAGCACATACCTAGCAAGGCATTGTTTGCTGTGTGAAACTGAAAAAGAGGATATGTTCTCCATCTGCACTGTTGACAGAGTGAGACACGGTGAGATGCCATGTTCATTCAGTCAGAAGCAGGAGGTTTTAACAGAGGGTCTGCAATGGTACTGAATGGGTACTGAATATCACAAAAAAATCTCCGATTTTTTGATATAGTTCAGCTATAGTTAATTTTATTATTCCTTTCATATTAAAATATTTAGGTTTAGCTAAAACAATTAACAAATGTTGTAATGCATTGAAATAAGTATCATAATAAAAACTCACACTACCAGTCAAAATTTAGCATTAATCAGAAGACAAAAATGTTTCCAATGATCTTTTAAACAGAGTTAAATCTTTTAAAGCATCCCAGGTTGGGACCTTACAGAAATTTGAGTGGCAATTTCATTCTAAAAATATATATACATACAAATATATATATATATATAATCTTTTGACAGGTGGAGTACAGTTTTCTATCCACTAAAGAAACTTTGGCCTGAAAAAGATAGAAAAGGCAAGACTTAAACCACCAATTGTCTTACTGAAGATGCACTGTATTCTTCTGATTACACATAATTACAGTGTCTTGTAAGCAAGCAGCATCACATCTGGTATTCTCCTGCGAAAATCCCCTACCATGCTCAAACACACATGTTTGTTTTAAAGATTAACTGTTAATTTCTCAGATTCAAGTGTTGCTGCTTAAGGATTGTCAGATGAATTAAGTAGGCCTAACTTATTATTAACCTAAACTTTATTAGTTCTGCGCAGTAATTTCGGGGAACAGAAGTAATTTGGTAAATGAAAAGTCATTTGGTAAATGTACTTTCAAGCCAATTTGTGGAAACATCTTGAATGAGAGGAAAATGCAGTGACAATTGTTAGCTCCCATAACAGCAGCTGTTCGAAACAGGAGGGTTTAAAACCCAAACTCAGAAGAATAATAAGGTCTGATAATGAAAGCTGAGATGGGACAAGAAAAAAAACAGATAAAAGAACGGGAGAAAAAAAATCTGCTGTGGGGCTTGTTAATGTTTGGCCCCTACAGTGCATGTCGTGATTAGCTCTCCATATATTTCCATAATTCTGTGATGCTCTTCAATGTCCTGCTGTGTGCATCTTCAGGAACTTCAGAGGGTCTGTCCAGAGACGCCCCAGTGGTTGTAAGCCAGGCACGGCACAAACATATTCTTCATAATGACACTGATATGGTCTAACCTCTATGTTGTTGTTGCAAATGAGGACGGGGCTTCAGAAAAATTCAGGTGATGGATATGGAAATTTAGCAATTTCTAGAAGTTTCCTCACATTGGAGCTCCAACAAGATTTTAAAGGAAAAACATTCAGAGATGTGGAAAGATATTAAGTAAGTGGGTGTTATTAGCCCAATGCGCAAGAAAGAAGATAACAGAGGAGGAAATATAAAGGTAACAGAGCAGAAATGGTCATTACGGGCCAATTATGATAAAACCATGGGTAAAAAACTGTATGCTCTCGTTCTCTTTCTCTCTAGAGATACAGCAGTGATCTCTGCTCTATTAGCAACTGTATTGACAGAGAGAACAGACCTGGCCGTGGAGTGTCAGTAAATAGCTTTCTGGAAGCTGCTCAAGTGACAAAAATACAGCGGAATAATTAACTCCAAAATGGATTTAGCCTTCTCTGTAAAAAGCGAAATTAGCTTTTGTTATTTGAATTTCACTCTCTTTCCTGCTGTACAATGGAAACCCAAACTGCTTCATTTAAACATTTTCAACAAAGCGCTAAGCCCTAACGCTGTTTCCCCCGGAAACGCTACAAAAACTATAAATGAGTTTGCTTGAACTGACACAAAAATGGAAAAGCCAGTGACTAAACGAATGTGTTTTTATATGATGCAATAGAGGCAGCAGTGGCTCAGTGATGCTCAGCGCTAATTCCTTTATGTCTATGATAAAAGAGGGTGGCTGGATCTCTATGTCAGTGAATAGTGAATAGAAAGATGCTTAATTTCCTCTTATTGACATTGGAGGAAAGGTTTGACGTCACCAGTTGAAAAATAATGTGACTGGCTGGGTGTGTGTTCTGTGTCTGGCTGCTATGCTAGCTGGATGTGACAATCGTATCTGTCCTTCTAATAGGCTTGGTTGGGGTAATGGTTTAATGTTTTGTATACAACTAGCATAATTACAGGTACTGCACCACAAACACACAATTAAATATTCATATATTATTTAAACAATTATAAATTTAACCCTATTAAAAATATTCTAAGATGTGTTTGTTTGCTTGGGCAAGAAGAAATAGTAGCAAAGTAGCAAATTTTCAGTTTAACTACATTGTGTAGCTGAATTTTGTCCTAACATTCAACATACAAACTGTCCTTCCATTGAAAAAATGTGAGGGTTAAACTTAAGTAATAAAAAATATTATTTCACTATAAAACCAGCAGAAGTCAATAGAAAATCCTTGAAGTACCAACATTTGTGTCTGTGTCTGTACAGTACGTGAACATCTACATACAGTAAAAGGGACACTTCTCTCTCTCTCTCTCTTTCTCTGATCTGTTTTCTCTCATTATCTGCCGTCCTTTCTTTTCTTAGCAATAAAATCATTCCAAAAGCAGCCATGAGTAAAAACAAATCGTCTCATTATATAGCAGAAGACAAATATTAACTCTTGCCTCTTCACTATCTCTCCCATGCTGTTCACCAGAAGCATCAGGCCTTTGAGACAAACCAGCCCACCCCAGTGAAAAACAACATCCCTCTGGGCCATTCACAAATCCTCATCACTGTGACATTTGTGTGGAATGAGGAAACAACTGGTTTCATTCAGAGGAAGTGTAGACAAGGCTGTCTACATTTGGTATACGATACAGAATACATGCTGAATGAAGGCTTTACTGAACTTTAATCCACTGCGATGAAGGAAACAAACGCAAACGTTCGTCTAAGCAGTCAAATTTGCCATGGCAACATGCGTTACGTGGACAATTGTGCAGGTGACTTGGTATCAGCAGTGGTTTCCATGACAATGTAATTGTCCAAGCTATTGTTTGTACAGTAGTAGTATGTAGCATCTTGTGAGCTTATTGGAGAGATGGTGATTATAGGTACATTAAAGGTTTAATGTTATTAAATTAAGAATGGTAATTGCCACATCATGGTTATGTTTCATAGTACCTACCAATGCAGTAACACAACAGCACGGAGAGCAGGACTGAGACAGCCATAGCGCTGAGGGCCGTGCATCTCCATGAGCAATACTTAGAGGATTTCTTGAACTTGAAGGCGCTGCGAGAGAGTGTGTTGCGGGGCAGGGGCCGCGTGGGGGGCGAGTAGACCGCCCCGGTGGCCATGGTGTAGCCTGGTGTGGCCGTGCTGAAGAGAGGAGTGGTACCAGTGCCTGTTTTAAAGAGAAAGTGCCTGAAAAGAGAGAGAGACAAAGAGAAAGAGAGAGAGAGATAGTTAGTATTGTTTTGTAAGAATTCTTTTTGTAAGACATTTTCATTTTGCATTGAACCGCTCTGGGAACAAACAAAACAGATTAATGGCAAGAATTCACACAGAAAAAAGTTTTAGTTTAAGAATCATTTAACAAGTCAAATTCAACACTTATGCACTTTCACAGGAAGCTCAGAATATTAAGTCTACAATAGTCTAAATTAATAGTTACACAGGCACAGACGTTCATAGTGGGGCACAGCACAGGAAGTGAGGCGCACAGCCCTGAACTACCCAGTCTCCTGCTAAGCTAGTGACACCCTTGCCTGCTGATTGGCCCTTAAGGTATGATTGGCTAACAGAAACCCTGTGGCTAACAGAAGCCCTTAGCATGTGGTAATTATGCTAGGCAGACATTACCATCAAATATATTAAACCAGACATTTATTTTTGCTTGCACACCATGGTGAAAATCTAGCCTTTTTTTAAACACATTTCAACCTGCACAGAACATGTCTCACTCAGCGCTCTAGTGTTTGACTTTTCTTTCGCCTGCTGTTTTTACTTTTTCCTAAATGAGGGTGGTGAAAGGTTTTCTGTGTGTGTGTGTGTGTGTCTGTATTTTTTCACTTTAAAGTATAGAATACATTGAATGGACTTAAAACAAAAATTGTATCTAAAAGATGTTAACTAGTTCTGACTTTTCTATTTTTCAAGATTCTGATTCTAGTTCTGATTTGTGTTCTCAGACATTAGTGCTTTCATGATTATCAGGTTTGGGAATGTTTTATACTTGGCATACATTTCTAACATTTAATTCTTACAATATTTGGCAACCAAAACAATAGCTTGATAGTTCTGTTGTACATTTGTACCACTAAAATGTTTTGTAATTTTTAACATTCTGCTTAAAGCCAATGACACGCTCATTTAAAGTTGCAAAAACATGTTCCAACATTTAGGTTTGTTGTCACAAAAATCCATAGAGAATTTATTGTACAGCAATTGTAACAATGAACTATTAGCCTGAGCAATAACTGTGGAAACATTTCAGCGAAACATTTAGTTCAGCTAAGAATAAAGTGTAAACTAGCCCTGGCATCCTCACACATTTATTTAAGGCCTTGACATAAACCTCACAACACAAATCCTGTCCCTTTGTTAAACAAAACAACTCACAAGCTTGGAGAGCTAAGCAATTCTCTGACACTGCACGGCTGTCTGTTCGATTGCATTCTTTATGGTGACATAATGACCCATGAAGACACTGAACAATGGGACAAACAGATGATTCGAGCTGCGATATCAAATAACACTGAGCACTAAATCCAATTAGCCAGACAATTCAACAATCTTTGCATTCTAATGTTCTAATGCAGCAACAGAGGTAGAGAGACAGAAATAGAGAGACAGAAATAGAGAGAGAGAGAGAGAGAGAGAGAGAGAGACTGTGCCCTTGTTTTAATCCTGTAAACAGTTGCTGCCAACTCACTGGTACTCCAATATTATCAATCAACTCGGTCATAGCCAAGTTGCCATGCAGTTTCTCTAGCCTTCAGGATTTAATCTAGTAATGCAGGAATATCAATTAAAGAATTAGTCAAATTAAATATTAAAGGCTGTGTAACTT
>JBAJNP010009088.1:0-18841 GCA_036877545.1 Yasuhikotakia modesta
ACACACACACACACACACACACACACACACTATAGCTTCTGACACACTGTGTCACATACTCAGGCAGTGTGTGTAAGTATTGTGTGTGTTGGGGACAACAGAAATGTGAAGATGATGATTTATGGTTCTCATTGATGGTCCACAGGTCCGTCTTGTTAACCTCAGCACCTGCAGTGCTGAGGTTCTGTCAATGTCCTTGGCCTGTTTCAGCACCACTGCACCAAACATCTGTGCATACACCCCCTTACATACACTTGCATGAGGGTCCCTCAAGCACTGTAGAATGGGTGATATTTCATCTAGGAATCTTTAATCTATTTAATATGTAAAAGTTTATTTGTTGTGTCAATATGAGCTAATAATTTTGAGTCACTGCTGAATAAAACAAAAACATACAGCTGTTACTGATGGCGATTTTACACATGAAAGTGAATCAAAACCAGAAAACCCCAAACACGGACACACACTGTGTGACACTGTGAAACACTTTCTGCTACGTTGTGTTGCGTTGTGTTCTTACATGTAAATGATGAAGTTAAACTGAAATTTCACTGAACTCACGTTTGACCACCAGAACACCATAACTGGTCATGCCCACTCCTCTGTCAGAGCGCACGATACAGCGGTACCGACCCGAGTCTGCCTTTGTGGTGTTGGCGATATCAAAGGTGGCTGTGTAACGTCTGGAATTCACAGGTTTGGCAGCTTTCAAATGAAATTCACGTCCTCCGATACCCTGAAGAACATCAGAAGATACAGAGACATCCCAAAACCACTTCACACAGTGACACAAACATCTGAACTACAGCAAAAGATTTCAAGCTCCAGAAACCTAACCTTAACCCTAAAACCAAGTCATATCTCTTAAAGAGCCCTTTAAAGAGGTATCAGAAAGTGAGGAAATGTCTCACTTTACAGGTACAAGCACAAAGTATGTTGTTTGTTACAGAGACTGATGAGGTGTTACCTGTAACCAGAGTTTGTAGCCGGCATGATTTTTTGGTTGTCCGTTGATGGTGCACTGAAAGACAGCCATCTGTCTAGCATTCACCTCCACTCCCTTAATGTGCAGGAAATGAGGAGTATTCACTGAAAACACACACACACTTTCACACTGTCACATGTGTTCACTTAACATCACTATGTCACTGTACTGTGCATCACAGCATGTTGACTCCGCTCTGCTACTAACTAACATTCATTAAGACCAAAAACAAATGTTTGTTGAGACTTAAATATGGTCCATACATACAAGAGAAGGTTTGTGAACAGTGACATAGATCTGCAAACGTGCTGTGATCAGACTTACTGCACTGACGCCCTAGCCGTGAGATTCTTCGGATGGCCATCAGACCACGATCTCCAGAGGCCACCACTTCAAACACCAGCTGGAGAGAAACAACATCACAAACAGCCAGTGTCAGACTGCCTGTATGCCTGTATTTGTGGAAATATGTTTACCTCATACATCTGTCCAGACAAGAATATATGACTGCAGAGATTGTAATTTGATTCTGTTTTAGGTTAGTAACTTAAACAGTGTTTATCCACAGAAAAATGTCACCCTGGATCACAGGATGAGACCCTGGCAGTTACAATATTCAAATGATACAACCTGTCATTCCATACTAACAGACAGGAAACATTTCTGTGTGAGATCCTCTGAGATCTGTGGACTTCAGCCCTGTGTTTGTCAAAATGAAATTTTCTGCTTTTATGGAATTACAGGCTTTGTGTTTTTATCCTTCCTTGTCACCAGTTTTTCCTGTAATTCACAGGAATGCCATGATCATCGCTAACTGCATTTAGCTTCCAGGTCACCTCACGTTATTTGATAACAGTGTATCATTTGAATTTGGTAATTGTCAGGGTCTCATTCTCTGTCATCCTCAGATGTTCTCCTGATGTTGTGCTCTTACCTGGTAGAAATTGGGCCAGAAGGTGCTGATGGCAAGTTCCAGCTGCTGCCACCTCTGCAGCGCGTGTCCTGAAGAGCTCCACACTGGGAAGCCCAGAGGACTGTTGTTTTCTTTAATGTACATGTACAGCTGCCCTGGACTCTGGCCCGTTTGACTAGCTCCATAATACTGAAATATGACACAGTGGGTGTCGTTTTCCTTGAACTGAGGGACATAGAGTTGAGCTTTCTGTCCTGAAAACCTTCCTGAAGTGTTTACCATCATGAACGCTGAGCCTAGGGGGGGCAAGAGACAGATGAGGTCAACTACATGCTGTACATGAGAACATTATACAGTTCCATTCATCTAAAAAACAAACCAATTTTAAAAGGCATTTTAACACCAATGGACAAAATGGACAGAATTTTAACACAGCATTTAAACATCATTTGCCATTGTGAGTGTGTGTGCAAATTCTAGACCTCAGCTAGCAGTCAAATTCTAGACATCAGCGTGTTTGTGTTGGCCACTCTCCAGTATGGGTTACATTTCTCACATTTTTCTCACAAACCTGAAAAATGCATTACTTCACTTTCTTAAAACAAAGAAGTGAGAGTGATTCTTCCAGTGAATGTAGGCAGAAGTTCAGAACCGAGCCTGAGAAACATTAGTAGAGAATATGGATCAATACTACAATCTCATCATCAGAAAACCTGCAAGAACCAAATCAAAGCTGAGCTGCTGGGTGAAGTCTGTCATGCTGTCTGGCGCTGTGGGTTAAAGGCCATTAAGAGATGTCTGTGTCTGTCCATTTCAACCCTTTAGTGATGCTGTCTGAAACATTCAAAAATCACCTAATCACATCACATTCAAAATCACCTAAACACATCACATTCAAATGACTGAAGCTATATGCAGAAACAAAAGCTAAACATCCCAAAAGGTTTTTCTTAAAAACATATTCATGTAAAAAAGGTTATTAAGTTATCAAAGGTATTAGTAGTAAAAGTAGATTTATAATTAGAAATGCTATAACAATGACTTTATCTGCAAAAAATGCAAACACAAACTGGACTGACTGAAACGCACCAGACTGAAGCTCTCATTTTCAGACCTCAACACCTGCTGCTACCCTGGAGAAACATGCACCAGAACAACATGTGTGTGTTCAGTGATAAATGTGACATCTGTCCAGCGCTATATGATGTGTTCAGTGATAAATGTGACATCTGTCCAGCGCTATATGATGTGTTCAGTGATAAATGTGACATCTGTCCACCGCTATATGATGTGTTCAGTGATAAATGTGACATCTGTCCAGTGCTATATGATGTGTTCAGTGATAAATGTGACATCTGTCCACCGCTATATGATGTGTTCAGTGATAAATGTGACATCTGTCCACCGCTATATGATATGTGTTCACCAGTCCCCAGCATAGGTTAAATGCAGAGGTTACATTTTCAAGTATGGCTTACAACACATTGTCAAATACTGCATTTCACACAGAAATACAAGTTAATTTTCCTTTGTATGACACAGCGACACACAGTAAACAAAGACTTATGAATGCAAGCATATACCAACAATAACCTTGACACCAGCTCATTATCACAGAAATGAAAAGTTAATTTATTTCAGATGACTTGTAAAAGCTTTTTTATTAGTCACCACAAAATATCCCACTACAATATTATCTTTCACACAGTTACCCAACGCATCAACATGGTGGTTTCATCTTCTGTGACTGCTTTCTGATCAAACACTTATTTGATGACTGTTCAAAACACTAGAGAGAACAGCACAGGCATCTTCAAACTGCCTTTGATATTTGTTTAGTCACATTCGGCAGACGGCTGCAGCGTGATGGGAAACATAATATCCACACTGATGTCTGAGAGTCTGTAGGGCTGAAAGAAATCATTTACAAGCACAACGATCAGGAAACACACAGCATGTTGAAAACAGACTGTTAATATGCCCTCTGTTTCAGTGTTTTATCAGCTAATCTGATTAAATTATCAGACAGATACAAAAGCATCTGAACGGCTCCTCCTAACAGTTATTGTGTGAGGTCTGTAAAGTTACAGACATTCATCTCCAAACACTTTAAGCAGTTTCTCCCAAGTGTTGAACAAGCCTGAATTACATCAGCATTTGCTTAGTGCATTGAACACCAGGAATTATGGGTCGGTTACAAGGTGAAATGAAATTACAACGCAGGTCATGTTAACAAGCCTGCCTGGTTCATTATGTTTTAACAGCAGAGATAATGGAGTCATTTGACTCTGGTACAGATATCAGGTATCAGTGTTGAGAGGAAGCATCTTTAGAGCTTGCACAAATGCACAGTAAGGTAATTACGCTTGCTTGGTGAATAATGGATTGGCATTTTTGTCTGTTAACCACGGAGGGTCGACAGCAATCTGCTGTTGATTTGCCTACATCACCAACACATCACTCACATAAGGGTTCAAAACAAGACAGAAAATCACAGAAAGTGGACAGAAAACAAGGCTGGTTACCCAATATCTAGATGAACCCTCCCACCATCAACCATCAATGAAATGACTGCTGCATCTCAAACAGGTTTCTGTGGATAAATGTGCCATTTACATCACAGATAAACACAATGTACCCTGTGACCTTTAACCCCACAGGTATCATTAAACAAGAAACATGATGAGGTGTTTCTTCCGCTCCACTATCACAGTAAATCTGCATATTTGTTGTTGGAAATTGTGGGTTTTGGCTGTACAATGTGCCATTCAGGAGCAATTAAGAGGAAAAAAAGAAGCGAGGGTAAAGGTCAAAGCTTTAAAATGATATAAAACACACTGAACACTGCCAGGAATAAATTAATTGCTCAAAACAATATATATAGAGAACAGAATGAAAATAGAGAAATGAGAACAAACCTTACCTAATTAAACCTTCATTTTAATTTGTTAAAAAGCATACTTAAAAGAATGTTCAAAAACAGAATGTTATTTGTATTTGGAAGACTAGTTTAATGCAGAAGGTTGTTTTATGTTATCTGACCTCATACATGTTTTAAAGGTTGTCATGATCATGTTGTTGGTTTAATTTGACTGCATGTGTGCAGTCAGTATTGACTATGGAGGACAGCAGCAGTTTTCACTCAACACACCGATCGATGGAACTCAGATCAGCTATCAGAACCAGCTATCAGAACCAGCTATCAGAACCAGCTATCAGATCCCGTCAGAACCTGACGGAGCAGATCAGACTTAAGTTAAGAGAAATAAACTCACAGAAACGGACGACAGTATTAAAGACAGTACAGCAAACACTACAGTGACATTTAAAGCTTTACAGTATAAATAATTCCTCACTACAGTAATGAGAATGTGTGTGTTCCATTTGCGAGGCATTGTATTTATGAACTGTGACATTACCAGTCTTTTGATGTTGAGGTTTGCTGATGTTTAACTGTTAACATGGCATAAAACTTTATACAAGCTAATCAGAAACGGACAGAAACCAACATGAACAGGTTAATGTTCCTTCATCCTTAAAAACATTGACAAATCCACACATGGTAACAATAAACACAGTCCGGAACTACTTTAAAAACAAAGTTACATCTGCAACAAAGATAAACGTTATTGGAGCACAACATGTTTTGAGCAGTGAAATAATGGTGTATGAAAAACTGTTGTGTGGGATTGCTTCCAACAACCAATTAACATTCCTAAGTGACTTACAGGGAACCGTGTGCAGTCTCCAAGTGGATTAGCATTAGGACAGCTGCAGCGTGTGACTGACTGAACTCTCTTTATAGGCCTGTGTGATAAGTCTATGATGCTCCCTGATCTGACTGAGATCCCCAGATTTCTGGACACCTGTGGCACTGGACTCTGGCCAGCGGGGGCGCTGTGGTTCTGCGCGCACACACAACCAAAGTGACATTATAAGTGTGAAGCTGTATCACAAAGCAACATCTGGCCATCATTATTTTTTTTAGAAAAGCACAAAACAATAATGTTTTTAGATTTCTATTGATTACTTTGTATATTTCTTTATGAGTTTGATTTCTGAACTAGTTTAGTTTAACCACTTAATCCCAAGTGGTTAGTTTGTGGTTAGTTTAACCACTTAATCCCTGACACTGATGGACAGGATCCATCAGTGTCAGATGGGAAAGATCTTCATTTTTCACTCTTGATGTTTGCATCACCCTCCTCTGTACGTCCACATGAGGATGAAATGCGTTAACATTTACAGTCTCTCAATGATGTCATATCCACATTTTGATGCGTGGTCTAACAAATGCACTGAATAATAAGCGTGTGGCCTTGATTTGTTCACATTAGTGTTAGGCGTGTAGAATGACTAACCTGGATCTTACAGTAACTGACAGTAGAGTAACAGACCAAGTATGCGGTCCGTCAAATCGAGACAGTGCTGCATCTTGAAGTAAACTACCAAAATAATCTGGTAGTTTACCGATGCTTCACCTCCTACAAAGAAAAATATTTTCTGCAATTTGAGTGCAAGGCAATTTTTCAGGGTTTATTTTTCCAACCGTTTCATTTAGTGATGTGTCTGTACCTGCCCGAGATCAGCCCCTCGCCCCCTTCGTCTTTGGCTTCTGTGAGTTCTGTGTACCATCTGCTTTCTTTGAGGGCAAAAGCTTCCTGTAGGCACGCTATAGCTGGAGAGTGTGTGCGTCTGTCTGATTAATCTGTCAGCATGTGTTTGTCTGATTCCAGTATAAACTACTTCTAAACGGCCTATCGTCCATTCTGCTGTTAGTGAGTTCTGCGTAACTGCTAGTTAGTTAACTGAAGGGAAACACAAGGTCATGGTAAGGACACAGAAAAACTGTATGTGTTCAAAGATGACACTGTCTTCTGAAATCACAGATTCATTATTTTCATTTGTTTCATTCAGTGATAACATTGCTCTTTAAAATTTAAATCAGTATGAAATAATTGTTTATTAAAATATTTTTCACAAGGTCACATAAGGTCATGTCTTCAAACACATTTACTATTAAATACACTAAAACACACACAGCAGTATGGCTTCAGACACACACAAACAAACAGCAGTATGGCTTCAGACACACACACACAAACAGCAGTATGGCTTCAGACACACACACACAAACAGCAGTATGGCTTCAGACACACACACACACAGCAGTATGGTCTCTCCATCTCTCTCTCTCTTTCAGCTCCATGCATCACAATTATATTAAATGCTAAATCTCAAAATGATTAAACCATTTTTGCGTGGCGAGCAGACGATCTCGCTGGAGGCACAAGATGAGAGTCTCTCTATAGCCGACACAGTTAAACAATCTAAACCAAACCAAAACAAGAACTCGTCAAAGCGACTAGAATGGCATGAGGTGGGGCAGGAAACACACTGTGCCTTTAGAGATCATCACAACACATGAGCCTCTGAAAATGGCTGAAACCAGCTCCACACAGACAAATCAAAGCATCCTGCTTCAATCAGTGCTGATAAGCTAACAGCTCTCAGCAGCACAACAACATCCATGAATAAATTAAATGAAGAAAGAAACATGATTTCTACACAGAGATTACACCCACGATTACTTTAATGACATCAACTTGTTCCCAACCAAACAGAAACTTTTTAAATAACAACATAACAATATAAAAAACATTTTTCCTCAGCAGCGCAACGTGAAGAAACAGAGACTCACTAACACACTCCTGCTCTGACCACTGGAATATTTATCCTTTGGACAGACATGTAATCGTGTCCAATGAACAACAGGTCAGTGATTTAAAAGCAGCAGAGCCACACACAGCTTTTACAGTGAAACCTTTGACTTCTACCATCTACAGTAAAGGCTCTTTAGAAGACAGCTGCATACTGAGTTATTTTATATAAATATATAAATGTCTTACATTTAAATTGCATCAGATATTTTAGATTAATAAGGTTTCTCCAAGGATGGGCTGCCCTCAGCTGTGTAATGTTACACATACAAGAGCCCTCTATTTCAGCAGAATCCTGACCTCCACCTGTTACAGAAAACATACCTCATCCTCCAGACTTATGGAACCACAGGCCTTCCTTCTACCTATATACATACACACCTGATCCATCACAGAGGACTGAGCACAGCAATGAGCTTCTGCTATAGGATCAGCATTTAAAAACTGACCCAAGATCAGCTGACATAGTTTAAAAGAGCATTTAGCAGTTAGCTTGTATGGCGTGTAAGTGAATCTCAGCAGTGCAGACTGACCAGTTGGCACCCATGGGTCTGATGATGGTTTCTGCTTTGTGTTCATCTGCTCCCAGTCAAAATCATCATCTGTGCCTTGGCTGTAGCCGCAGTCCTTGTAGGACTTCCCAGAGAGACAGTCATCTATTGAGATAATGCAGATAAATGCTGGTTACAACCTCAAAACATACATCAACACACACACATTACATATGCTGAAGAAAATCATATGTCAGCCACTCACATAAAAAGAAATGAGAAATTAAAGAATTGTTATTCTTTTTAAGAAAAACATGTCAATTAGTCACTTACAGCTGTAATTAACACAAATCACAACATCACAGTTTCTGTACAAAAAGACTGGACATTCCTCTGAACACTGTCAAACTGCTCCTGAGGAAGACATGGATATGATTTTGTATTCCTGTAGCTCAACTGAGAGCATTGCGTTAGCAGCGCAAACATTGCGGGTTCGTTCCCAGGAAACACAAGTACTGATAAAAAATACCTTGAATTGACTAAGTCGCTTTGGACAAAAGCATCTGCCTAAAGAATAAATATAAATGTCTTTGTGAAAGGCAGAGACTGTTAGTTACTCTCACTGTTAGTTTTATGAATGCTGAGAAATATTTGCGACACATATTCCCAGCAGAGGAGATTGTTGTTTAGAGTAAAAATGATGTAAATCCATGAAAATGACTGTTTTTTGTTGTGAGATCATCCGGTCTCTGAGGAGAATGACTGCTGGTGTTGAGTAACTGCATCTCTCAAACAGACAGAAAGTGTCAGAACCGACATGAACAAAACAACAGAAAGGCTGAATGTCTCTGATATGGCCTTTTTTATTTGAACAGCATTTTCAGCTCCCTTAAGTGAAAAGGAGATGCCACATTTATTCACAATTAAATATTGCTGTTTTCTGCCTTGTGGGATTCATATTGGTGTCGTATTTGCTCCGTTTCTTAAGAACATGTTGGTTCAGAGTGGACCGCTATGCTTGTGAATTCAGATATTGTGACTCCAATGTACATTAGAAGCAGTCACATAAGTCGCATATAAGAAAATATACATTTTTATTTCCTGTTTTCGATTTTATGGAGAATATGACCTGGACATGTTTTTATAAGGGAATTCTCGTAACATTAAAACACACACACAGCAATGTGTCTTGAGACCCCTGCGATCTAAATATACAGCTTAATACAGCTAACATAAACAGCTTAATTACACAAGGCTAACTACTTTACATTCATGCATTTAGCAGACTTTTTTTATCCTAAGTGACTTACAAAGGAAGGAACGATAGAAACAGTAGATCAACTGAAAAAACAACAGTCCTACAAGTATGGTGCCAGTTTTCCTAGACTAGCATAGAGCAACTAACAAGTGCAGTTGTCCCCCCCATGTTTGTTTTTCATTTAAAGGCGTAAGGAAAGGAGTGTTAGTGTAGGTTAAGTGCTGTTGATTGGGCAGCCGCTGTCGTAAAAGATGTAATAGTTTACCTTCCCACAGAACAATTTATATTTTAAAAAGGTCCCTAAGCAGTACAAGAGAAGAAAAAAAAATGATGCCTGGGAAAAAGGCAGACAGAACGTATGTCGACTCCCTCCCCTTAATTCAAAACACTTGATTTTTTTGCTGTGATGGTGGGAATCTGCTTAACTTAACACGTCTACGTTTACCAGCAGTCATGTTTACGGTCAAAAAATGCACCAGTGACACCAGACTGCTTACCAACCAGCTGCGAAAGATGAAACGCGCAAGGTCTGAACTCAAGGTTAAAATTTACAAACTGACCACTAACAGCTAACACTAACACATCAAATCTTTATGAAAACTAACAGGAGCACTATGCCTGTAACAATGCCAGTGTGTCTTACAGATTTTGTATTGATGTCTTTAGACCTGACTCTGTTACAGTAAACCATAAAGTTTATTCTATAAACAACAAAACTGCTTTAAGAAATTCCCATTTAACTACAAACACTACAAACTGCTCTAGCAACACTCATTATTCTAAGGGACGAAATAAGAAACAGATGTTTTACAACCAATAAACAGACTCTCTAAAACATAAGTCACATTTTTAGTACCTTAAAATAGTTTAAAAAAAAACAAAACATTTAACAGAGGCAATTTTGCAGCAAACAATGAACAGTTGCTTTCACAAACTCCACCGCAAGTTCTGAGCTACACTGGTGGTCTGAAAAACATGACTGTAAAAAATAAAAAATAATAATAATAACAACAGTCTCAATATAGAGAGTGTTAAATAATAACTCTCTCTATATTTCATTTTGCAGAACAAACATCTGCTGTAGGTTGTTTGAGGTTTGTGGTTACTGTTGCTTTCAATTAAAATTAAACTATATATATATATATATGTAGTTTATATATTAAGATATAGAAAATATATTAAAACTGCATTTTCTTAACAATAAGGTAAAATAATCCAACATTCTGTTAAATAACATTAATAAAATTGTATAAAATACACAGCAACTTCTTAAGTCACTGAAAAAACTCTAAATTCTAACTCAAAAGAATTTATTATTTTAAAATTATTCATTTACATTTAAAATGATAAAATAAAAATACAACAAAACAGAATCTCAAATAGAAATAATTAAAAACTGTTACACCTATTGAGTTTTTGGCTTGAGCCGAAATCGCTGAACTTTATAAATATATCAAACCAGAGTCCAGAGAGAATTCCTCTCAACGCCAATCAGAACTCATCATGACTTTAGCTCCGTTAACGGTGATTTAAATGGTTTCCTTAAGACAAAGGAAATGAAACTCAGGATCTTCTGTGACTTCCCTCATGTGTCTGAACTGCAAATTTAATGCTAATCCGAGTCTGGCTGTGGCATGAAAGGAGCTCTGTTCTCTAGCGAAAACATGGAGCAAACGGCCTGCAACGACCATAACTCATGAATTCCCTGTTTGCAAGCACATGACTGCACAGTTAAAAAAACAAGAAAAGAAAGAAACTGCAGGTGTACAGCGTATAACCTGCATCTGTGTGAACACCAGAGGACAACAGGGTCTCAGATAGACCACCAGGCAGATTCATGCTGTTGCTCTGTACACTTATGTTTACACTTATGAGGAAGTGACTTATATAATAAACTTTTGAAACAGAAATTATCTGTTTATTATATTTTCAAATGAAACAGATATTATCTGTGAAATCAGCAAATAAATTCAAGTGTCAAACACAAACCTCACAACCGCTGCAGAGAACACTCATGCCGGTGTTCCCCTGACCTCACGCACTGCAGAGAACACTCATGCCGGTGTTCCCCTGACCTCACGCACTACAGAGACATTAACAACATTCATCTGTAACCCTGAAAACTGACTGTGTCAACCCTTCAAACTGATATAAACATACCAGAAGAAAGCATAACTGCAACCTTCATTATGCTGGTTAGCAAAGACTGATGTGTCATTTCTGTCCATTATTGTGAAGCCCTCCTCCTACCACCAGACACTTCACGTTCATTCTCGCTCGCACAAGAGAAGACATGACCTCCTGCGGTTGCAGTCATCAAGCGGAAAACACCAGCCTTGACCACAAGGAGCACAACACCACAAATTAAAGTGCTGCACCAACACAAGACTAATGAAATTAAAAGTTAGAATATCAGAATAATTAACCGTTTCATTAATTTTGAGAACTTTGCAGAGATAAAATGAGTGCTCAGAAACGGACAGAGCACAGCTGTCTGATATAGGACTAAAGGGACTGAGATCCACCACAAGCAAATGAAATGAAAGCAGCTGGAGTAGAACTGTCTGTCTGAGCAGATGAATATGTTCACAGCATGTTTCCTGATTCAATCTCAACCCACCAGGAGTCACAGAGATTACATTTCACTAAATTCGCAAGATCTGCAGGATGACAGCGCAAATTGGACATAATGAAAAGCATTTATACCCATCTGAGGGCAGTTTAGCACAATATATACAATAGTGCAGTACATCAAATCTCTGGAATCTGAAGAGTGAAGACTCATTGAAACGGTGAGCGCACACACAGACACACAAATGCACGCACACAGACACAGACACACACACACACACAGCACTGCTATCACATCTCTAGAAATGTTCCACTGCCTTTATAATCACAGCCTGTCACCGGCATTCAGACAGGAAATGAACTCTTGCTCCAACACTGATGAGGTATCGTCTGTGAACACTATCTGTTGAGTTCTGCGTCTGTCATGCCCAGCCCCTTGCAATTTAGGTGTCAGAAAGATAGAGAGTGTGTGAAATGGATTCCTTGTGTGATGGCATGACATTGGTTCCACACAATCCACAGAAGGAGAAGTAGGAGAGGCAGTAGGTTTAATAAATACCCACTCACAGACACACCCCCACACGTCATGTATTATTTCACACACTCCTACTGCCACTCTTCAACATTCATCACTGGAGCCAGAGAGAGAGAGAGGAAGAGGAAAAGAGAGAGATGCTCTGAGGAAGCTCTTGGCTCTGTCTCTGTTAATGCAGAGCCTCTGGGCAGCCCTGTGGCCCGGTACCTTCATCTTATCTGCCTGCCTGTCTACATGGCTCTCCACAACCCCTCCCTCAATCTGTCATCTCTATCTTCCTGCTGACACCGAGCTAGAGAGACGTCAGACGACCGAAACATGATCACAGCTCTCCTGAAGGAGCTTGTGTCTGTGTCAGTGCCAGTTCTGTCTCACAGAGCAGATGAACAAGCCCATGCTCTGAGATGCTCCTCAGTTGTTGTTCGCTGTGGGATGTGAAATTTGAAGCTTGGTTCTCTGGATTGGCCAAGTGGTGCCACACAGAATGATTTTTTTGTTCCTCAATGGTCTAAACAGATCTAAGCTTGTTTAATTCGGCACACATTGTTTAATCACACACTTTAGTGTGTCGCACGCTGCGTTAAGGTACTGGAGGCTTATGTCAAAATTATACTAAATGCATATTTAAATATTCTGTGTATATTTGTAATTGATTATATTTGGAAGACATAATTAAAAAGATAAATACATAAAAGTACAAATCAAATACCTGTACAAACATTAAAATGTTCTGTTGAGACAGGCAGCTTCAACACAATCAATGTTTAACATAGTGAAAAACTCTATTTCTTAAAAACAGTCATCAAACTACATCAGCAAACACTCGTGTCAGATTCTCCATCCATTCTCAAAGTTCTCCATCTCTGAACTTTAGAAACTGTATAAGACACAATAAAATATTTACACTCATTATTGGGTCTGTTCAACTGTTTTCTCTTCAAAAACCCTCTGGAGCTGCCAAGAGCAAAGCAAAGATTTCAATGATTCACGGTGAAACCAGACTGTGAGTCTGACCCTGAAACAAACACGAACGCTGCAGGTTTATTTCGCCTCAACATTCATTTGACAAATGACATGCACACTTTGCATAACGTTTATTAACGGCCCTTCGGCAAGCAGCTTTGTGAATGTTTGCTCTGCAGACGTGTTCATGTGCTTCTCCTGCTACAGACTGTTCTGCTTCTTCCCTTTATGAGAAATGTACACTAAAAATTAAATGTTAAATGTTTTAAGCAAAATAACCAGTGCACTACAGCTCAGTGTACTAAACCTCAACACAAAGCCGTATCCCTGCAGCTGCCGTTCACGAGACCAGATGGGTTTATTCTACACTACGAATCACACGAGCCAGAATGAAAGCAAGTTGATTTTAAATACCAAAACTTCTTTTTTCAAATTCTGTAGGCAAACGTACACCTTCAAGTCATCAACCTAAGCTATTATTTATTTTACATGGCCAATGGCGCTAGATAAATGTGAGCTAATGTTATAAGCGAATATGAGTTTGTCGGGGGGTGGAAGTGTGAACACAGTGGCCAAACAGAAGCTGTGCTAAGCTTGCCAGATGCATGGCATCAGTTAAATATGCTCCCCAGCATATTTAAGCGATTTAATTAATACCATAATAATGATGACTGATGAATAAATTAATGACTACTATCTGACTTGGATAATCTTTAGCTGTGGCAGCTCTAGTTTACACTGCACACACAAGATCAGTCATCAGCATCTCTGGTTAGGAGTACACTAGCATTAAAACAAAGCGAAAAAAGTTCTAAAATGGCTACTTTGAAACAACTATCATAACTAACCACCTGCAGTGACTGTCTATATCTGATTGAGTCTTGCATTCATCTTAAATGAAGAGACAGAAAACAGGGAGCATGTACAGTCTTCAGCATCAACTTCATCCTCTCGGCTCTAGCATCTCTGAGAAAAGGTTAATGTTAATAATGCATTTAAACATGCAGCAGCTAGTTACACTGTGAAACAATCATGTTGTGAACGCTCAACAATATGAACAGAAAACAAATACACTTAGTTGGACTTTAACTCACAAAAAAGTATACATTCTTATGAATGAGACATCAGCGCACATTATTCTGAATGATTCTTGCAATTGTAATAAAAATACAATAACTTTTATTAACTGAACAAAACTGAACAATGTCAACTAACCAAATAAGATTTGAGAATTTAAGATCCATTCTGTTCCCATCCTACATTTACTTCTCATTAGAGATCATGTTTTAATCACAAATATATTAAATTATGGATATCACATTTAACATACCTGAAAATGTCGTCTTTAAAGATGGCAAAGGAGGCAAGATGAACACAGACGCTCTTAGTATATATAAGATTAATCATTGCCAAGCTGAGTCTGCATTAATAAACAATATATATTAATATACAAACTCCCATGTTGAATAAATAATAATTAATTAACCATTATAAAACAGTTTGGCACAACATGAGCCCTTCTTACAACTCAAACATTTATGCCTCCAATATTTAGTTCCCCCATAAATAAATGCATGGACTGACCCCAGCACTGGTATCGGGAACAATTCTAGATGTTATCAAACGTGTGAGATGCACACGCACAGCAGAGCTCCTCCAATGGCCATAAAACAACACTTCTGTCAGCTGTCCCACGAGGCTTTCATCTACCGTCTTTTTCTTTTTAAAGTACCTTTAAAACTGTGAATGTGTGTGACTGCTGAGGCATCTAAGACACAGTGGCCTTGATGACAATTACCTCAGAAAGAAAACATTGAGAAGTGCTGCAGTGAAGATAAACTAGGCCCTAATGACTCAAAAGAGGGCCATTAAAACTGAAAAGCTGACGCAGGTTGACAGTAATGGAGACATTTGCCTGTGAAGAGTGAACACACTTACCTGCTCAGAGCAGCTCACCATCAAACAACACCAGCTGAGAGAATCAAAAACAGTGCGTACCAAACCGGGACGGTACTGGCCAGTTGTGGATTAATTAGCTGTACTGATCTCAGGTGGGCTGTCACAATCACCGTCGGTCCTACAAAGACTCTTAACTTCACTTAACAGTAGCTGACAGATTATCACAGTTTGTTTGTTGTTTATCAGGCATGATGGTTCTTACAGCCCTGTTACTTATGCACACATCAGTAGCCCAAACCTGCAACAACTGCAGGTGAACATGCGTGGAGGTGCACAACGCATGTTTCCGAGTCACCAAACATGTAACTCATTTAATTCACTCTTCTATAGAGTTTTGTCAGATTTTATTTGGCGAGAAGGACAGAGAGCACCACTATTCAACAAATTTCAAAAAGCCATGATGTCCAGATTGTAAAAGTTTAATTTCTGGTGTACACACATGAAACATCTATCTGCAGTACAAATACTAAGAAGCTCTATTAGAATTCTGCAGAAAGGCTTTGGGCAGACATGAGTGAACCTTCGGGATCTCTGAAAGGCAACCGTGTGGCTTATGCAACCTTTTACAACTATGAGCACAGCAAGGTGAGAATCTCACACAAACACAATCGAACTCAGACGCACTTTCTTTAGCTTTTATAACTGGCCTCCTTCATTCAAAATGGAGGTCTTGTTCTGAGCTCCCATGAGTCAGGGAAAGACTCAACAAATTTTTCTATAAATGGGGATATTCAATAAAAGTCCTACTCATTTATTCACTCATTCATGGAGAATATACAAGCCAGTTTAATTGTGTGATTTACTTCGGAATCGGAAGTGCCAGGGTTGTATTTTAGTCAAATGAATCGTTTTCTGCTGAAGAACATCATCTGGGACATGTATTAAATAATGTGTGCACGTCTGCCCCCAACAGGACACACCAAAACCAAGATTATAACCACAGCAGCATCTTCAGAAACGCTTCAATTATACAAGTATTAAAAGGTCAGTCACAGAAGAAGTAAACGGCAGGCTAACGAGTCATTTGTATATTATACTACAGTAAACACACCATTCATGGAGCAAAACCTAATCCTAGATCCTAGAATAAAGAGCACAGAAACACCATCTCGATGTTCACCAGTGCGCACCTTATACAGAGACGGTTCAGCCCAACAAACCCCTCAAACTCTGTTCAGTCTCCCCGATTTAAAGAGCACATTTACTGGGGAACAGCTTAAGTGAGCCTGTAGCTGTGGGACTGCTCTGCTCTAAAGAGTTGGATATGCCCATACAAAACAAGACCATACGACACAGATGGATGTAGCTGAGGAAGCACCGAACCCAACGGGTCAGACAGGAGCCCGACCTCCGTACAGTTATTCGTACAGTGATAACAGCATAAAATATCCCATTGAAAGCAGGATACTGACCGATTCCCACATTCATGTACAGTGATTTACACAAAGACAATTTACTCTCTTACACGCGTTGTGTGAATTTAAGCTTTAAGATCTCAAATGAAAGCGACGGATTTTATTTTTCTTCAACAGAAAAGCAGTAATATCTAAAATGTCTTAAATCTTTTGGTGATTTAATGAAAGTTTGGGGCTAAGATACACATTCCGTCATTAAAGTAGTTGTATAAAGTTCATTTATCCCGCTGCAGCGCGTGGATCGTGTTCGTGAGAACGAGCGTCCACAGAAACAAGCGACACGTTTACCGTGAAACTCGGCGCAGATCACGGAAGTCACCGCAGAGACGAGAAGCGCCGTCGAAAGTCTCCGATCCATAGCGCGAGAGCGTCGGGAACGCGTCCCGCCGGCGGCTCCGGTCGCGTGTCTCTGAACTGCGTGTCCGTCGCTCTTCACGACAGGAGCGGAGGGCGTGACGTCAGCGCGCTCGAGTTCGTGGCGCGCGTTCAGTTCCCGACGGAGTTTAAAGTCCCGTGAAGCTCCGCGCGGACCCGTTCCGTTAACCGAGCTGAAGTTTACTTTATTCGGATGGTGTGAACGTTAACAGCCGAAGTCACAGCGAACGTAACTCGTTTACGGATAAAAATAACGACAGTTTAATGACAGACACACAATGTATGAAGCGTGTGAAGATCGACACTGGAACGACAGGCTCTTAAATCGTTATTTTGCTGTAAACGGGGCCTGATGTCAACAGTTAGTGTGAACGGAGGATATCACGGGCTAAGCGGTCCTGTCCGTGCGCGCGCGTGCATGTGAAGGCAGGTAAACTACGGGCATGTTTGTCACCGTTCACCTGCGGAGGAATAACGTAATACTTTCATACTTTATTAAGCATAGAAATCACCTGTGGTGAGCAAACTACGGAGCCCTAATCCTGACACGGAGGAAAGTCATTTTTCGGAGGAATTCGTTCCCACCGTTCATCAACACTGTCTCCCGTTATCTTCTGTGCACGTCCTCCGTTACAGCAGCTCACGGTTACGCTCCCGCTCGGGCGGCCGGCGGCGCCGCTTTTACACACTTAGCGGTAATGACGCGGAAAGCGCTTACGTATCAAATCAATATATATATATAATATATCAATATCATATTGAGTAACTTTTATATATGAATCAATCAATATAATTAAACCAGGAGGCTCAATTCTATTAAAGGACTGCAGTGAAACTGTCTGTGCAACAGTCTGATATGGTCAGAGCCTCACTTTGAGAATTTCTCTCTCCACAGAATAAAATCACATAATGTCTCTATATTTAGTTGCCTGCAGCAAAGGGAACCTTCTGTGGCTGTTAATAATGGAATCATGGATAATGGTAAACATGAAGTTTCACTCACATCGACCAAACCAGCATCTACTTCAACACAGTTTTACATATTAAGGTCCAAGACCTTGAAGTGAAGCAAACAAAGAGAGAAGAAAAATGTGATATTGTGAACAGCAGTGTGCAGGTTTCATATCACGCCTAATGTGAAAACACGGAGAAATAAGGACATTGATTTATTTTCATAGTTAAAGATTTGTTGTTAAACACGGTTTCTGGTTTACACAGCATATTTAAAGTTTAACACCTACTTCACCTCACAGCTCTGCTTTGTTTCGTTTTCTTACATCATTTGAGCTATTTCCTAGATTTCAATCATGTCACTCAAGAGGACAAAGCTCATGAGAATAGCTGTCATTTGTAAAGTTTGAAGGTCATGGTTTCAGTGTTGAGTCTGTAACAGTAACAGGGACTGTAGGTAGGGGGAGTAAATGACCAGCGCTCTCCTCCACCCCCAATACCACCACTGATGTGAGCCCCTTGAGCAAGGCACCGAACCCCCAACTGCTTCCTGGGCGCCGCAGCAAGAAAGGCTGCCCACTGCTCCGGGTGTGTGTTCACTACTGTGTGTGTGTTCACTACTGTGTGTGTGTGTTCACTACTGTGTGTGTGTGTGTGTGTGTGTGTGTTCACTACTGTGTGTGTGTTCACTACTGTGTGTGTGTG